>OZ005654.1:21974162-22244162 GCA_963930645.1 Salticus scenicus
TATCAATTAACATGCAATATTTTGACATGAAAAACAACCTAACTCTTATCAAAAGCTTTTAAATCATACATAACATAATATATATATTACTAAAACCATGAAAATATTTAATAAACAAACAAAAAAAAATCATTTAACTCCTGGAATTAAAGGCAGCCAATATACTAGCTGATATTATACAAAAAAAAAATTAACACCTGGAATTACGGCACCAAAAATACACTGATTGGGCCATGTGGTGATTAATTAAAACTCTTATGAATTTTTTTATTTATAATCCGACCACATAATCCCATCGAAACACATTGCGTTGTTCAAATACTAAAATATCTGCAATAACCCAAATTTATTTTCAAATAAATTCCAATTATATCAATCTTACTTAACTATAAATTATCATTATTATTCTTTTATCTTTATTCATTCATATATCTATTTTATTATTATATATCTTTTAAACCTTTTGAAATCTTATCCTTCAACCTAGAAAAACATTAATTCAATCTATACACATTTATCTAAATTAAAAAAAAATCATAGACACAAAATACAGTATTAATTATCAAATATATCATTTATTTATCAATTTTAAAAATGCTGGGATATATATATTATTACTCAATTTACCATCTATCACTTTAAAGGGAATGTTTGCCACAAAATAAAAATTGAATAATAGCCACTTACCCTTCAACAGATGCGGCACTTTCGGAAAATATTGTTCTTGGATAACCGTATAATCCATAGTATATATTAGCACTGTCCACACATATAAGAGTTCACTTACGGAAATTATGAAGTCCACACTCATGAAAAACTGTCAGGAAATATAATTATTACACACGAAGATTTTCGCGACCGCATACGTTATTCAAGGCAATCTACACATATGAAGATTGTTATAAAATTCTATTTTTTTTTTTTTTTTTTTTTTTTTTGTCGACGCACGAAGTTCTTTGAGTGCACTTACAATATTTATTTTATTTGAAGAATCTAATTATATCATACGCAAACGAAACTCGTTGAGTCCCCACATATGAACAACAATCATAGATAAAGAACATTTCCTTTTTTCAATCACCGTTCATATTGCATAAGGTATGAGGGATCCTCCAAAACAATAGTCTCTTCGAATATATGAGGACTGTTACTATTATATTTCCAGGAGCATATTCATCAAAAGCAAAATTATCAATTTCGACTAAATAGAGCTTCATATTTTTCTTCTTTAGATAAAGAACACTTCTTTTCGCATCACAGTTCATATTGCATATTTCATAAAATCAACTACTTCTTTGCTCCATTTCGAGGTATGAGGGATCCTCCAAAACAATAGCCTCTTCGGATATATGAAGACTGTTAAAATTATATTTCCAGGAGCATATTCATCAAAGGCCAAAATTATCAATTTCGACCAAATAGAGATTCATCTTTTTCTTCTTTTTTAACATTCTTCAAGACTGCTTAGCGATAGAGCATCCGGGGAATTTTTCTAATAATATTTTTCACCCATCTAAAATCTTCGAGAGATCTTATATCCATACCTTCTTTTTTTCTTCTGGTCAGTATTTTTTCTTAGACTCATTGAGAGGGGCTGAACCTTTCTTTCTTTTTTTTTTTTTTTTTTTTTTTTTTTTTTTTCTATTGGTAGCTTGCTTCACCAATAGCTAAGCATCTCATTAGAAATAACCCTCTCTCTCGCTCTTCCTTGAATTTTGCTGTCCGCACTTTCGAACGATGGTTTTACCTCATAACATCCCCTGGAGCATCATTTTCCTTCCTTCTCAGAGCTCCGTTCTCTCCATGGGGTGGTCCAAGTTTCTCTCTTTTATTCAAGTAAACAGGATAATAGAATAATAGTTTTATTGCTTTATGTTTTAAAAGCGTCCATTTTCCCATGCACATAAAATAACGGAAGGAAGAAAAGGTTTGTCACCAACCCATCTGTTTTATATATAACATCTAAAATAATTATTTATGCTGGTAAGTGGCTATCAGTGGCACTTTACATGATATGGGAATTAGGATATTTCCCATAATCTAAAACATGTTTCTCTGCACTTCGAAGCGGAATTTTCAAATTTTTAATTTGGAAAAAAGTTACTAAATAAAACATATTAAAATTTTTAACTCTATTGAATTTCTCGACATTTTTCTTTGCGCAGTGAGAAAAAATTCAGTAACTGACATCTTGAAATTAAATTATAGCTCTAGAAAAAATATTTCCGTGTTATACTTATAAATTCTAGTTCCCTTTGCTAGTGAGTTTCAAAAATCTCTGTAAATAAATTCGAACACGAGAGACAAGTTTTACTAATTATAATTTTCTTTTATAACCCGATTCTAGGAAATCGAGCGAGAATGTCTCGCAATACAAAATATTCATAATATTCGTAATATTGTTTCACCATCTAGAAAAGTGTAGACTAAAAATTCTCGATCATTTTGACTATCCAGTTGATTTGTTTACCTTTAACTCATAACTCAGAAATCAATATTTCTAGTTTAGGAATTTACAAATTGACTAACATTCGTTCTAGACGAATGCGTTATACATATTTTTTTTCAGTGCGTTGTTATTTCCGCCTATTGGCAAAAAATAAAACGCTTACAATTTTTAATATCATTCTTTTTTTTTCTTTTTTTTTCTTTTTTTTTTCTCTAATATAGAAAAAACATTACAGAAACTCTTAACATGAAAAAAAGAAAAACGAAAATAGACAAAAAAAGAAAAAATTGAAAATTAAACTTCCGTATCATTAAACATTTGTTATAAAACTCAAGTATATACATATATATATATATATATATATATATATATATATAAATAAAATCAGAGTTTTGTCTGTAAATTTGTCGGAATCGAAAAATTTTGCGATATCGTCACGTTTCACACCCCATGAAAGCCGAAAATGACTTCAGAAAATTTTGCCTGTGTGTGTGTGTGTGTGTGTGTGTGTCATCGTGTCCGAATGTCGCTTTTTTTGTCCGGGCATCACTTGAGAACGGCTGGACGGAATTCAACGGCGCTTGGCAGGAATTTAGGTCTTCACCCAACTTAAAATTATATCTATCAACTTTTTAGAAATTCTCCCCCGTTCCCCCCCTAGGGGGTAAAAGACTAAAACACGTTTGTCCGGGCATCACTCGTGAACGGCTGGACGGAATTCAACGGCGCTTGGCAGAAACTTAGGTCTTCACCCAACTTGAAATTATATCTATAGAAATTTTCAAAATTATGATTAGTGTTTAAATTGTGTGTAAAAAACGCCTGCGCATCCGCCATAAATATTTTTTCACTAAAACGCTTTGAATGGAAAAATAAAATATAAAAATAAATATTTAAGTCAAAGACTTTTTTATTCACGTGATTCGCACTACAAATTATGAAAAGATTGAAATGAAGTGTTGCCATCTAAGTTTCATACTTTAGATAATTTTAAAAAATCTAATTGTCGTATCGAAAAACTGTTTACACCCTAAGATTCAGAAAAATCACCCCTTTCATTTGGTACTGAATTTGTAACGATAGGTCTGATACTTCTAATTTATTTTTCCCTTTTTACGTTTTTCCGTTGCCACTTAAATTTCATACTTTAGTTATTTTTTTAAAATCTAATTGTCGCATCGAAAAACTGTTAGCACCCCTGGATTCAGAAAAATCGCCCCTTTCATTTGGTATCAAATTTATAAAATATAGGTCTTATATTTCTAATTTATTTTACCCTTTTTCCGTTTTTAACCCAGATTCGGTAAAAGGTTTTATATTTATATATAGGCATTTATATGTTTTTTTTTTATTTTCCAGAAATAAAATGAAATATTTTTAATTTCACGTGAATAATAAAAATTAGAGAGAAAAATACCTACAAAAGTTGGTGATTTTTTTTTTAAATGAGGAATTTGCATCTGGATAAATATTTTCATGGAAATATTTGGCATTAGTTTAATATTTTTATTTAATTAAGCAGTACTTTTCTTTCCTGCAGTAAAACAAAATTTTTTGTTGTTATTATGTACCTTATGAGGTTTTTTTTTTTTATGTTCTCCTCTTAATTGTAAATGATTATAATTTGGATTTTATCAAGATTTTTTATTTTTATTTTGTAAATATCAGAGAAGAGATTTATTTTATTTTATTATTTTACTTTATTTTATTTATTTATTTATTTTGTGTATGGAACAGCTTTAGTATTGGATTCCTTTGGCACAATTTGAAATTCGGATCCAATGTAGCTTGGACGTTTCTCGCCAAGATCTTTAATTGCACAATTGAGATAGCCAATATTGCCACAATTGAGATAGCCTGTGCGTTTTGTATTTATTTATAATATTTTCTATTAAAGACATCTGTGGTCACGAAATTTGGTGCGTAAATTGTTTGTTTGCATCCGGCACTTATTGTAACTGGATTTCACAAATTTCGAAATCCCCCCTCCCTTCTCGGAGTCGGAGGACAATAAACGGTATAACTTCAGTATAACCCCACAGCTGAATTTGGCGATTTTTCTTTGGCGCAGTTTTGAAGGATAACGATGTTGTTCTGGACTGTTTGCGATATAATATGGCAGCCTAATATGTTGTTTATTTTAGATTTTTGATTTATGATTTTATGTTTTATCATTTCTGATTTAGATTATGATTTTATCATTTATCATATATGATTTATGATTTATGATTTTTAGATTTATGATTTAGCCATTATCGCCAACAAAAAAATCGCCAAGTATCGTTGTGGGGTTATACTGAAGTTGTTCCCAATAAACATGTGTAAAAACATGTCTTTCCGTTTGAATTCGCTTTGAATTGTCTTAGAATGGCGAATTTTGGTGTGCGGATATTGATTAAGTGTACGCATTATGTACATTAGTGTGATTTTGCAAAACTTCGAACTCACCCGCTGAGGAAGGGGAAGTAAGAAGTGGGTAAGTTGTGCCGAAGACAGTGGAGACCCAGACTCCTCACTTTGCGAGCGAGAAAACCTGTACCAATCACAGCGAGAACTTAGGTTATTAATAAAGATATGGGATTTTGACAACTCATTTAAGTTTAATGTCCAGCGAAGCGGGCAAAGCCTGCTAGTACATATATATATATATATATATATATATATATTTATTTATTTATTTAATAATTATCTACATATTTATCTACACACTGATTCTACATATATCGGTGAAACTGGCAGAACAGGTGAAATTAGATTAAAGGAAAATAAACGCTCATATAAAACAGGATACTTAAGATCGAAACTCGTAATCCATTCCCTCAATAGCGATCATATTCCAGATTTTGACAACTTTAAAATTTTAGCCTCTAATGTAAATATATATGAATCCCGCATTTTTCGAGAGGGCGCTTTTACTAAAATGCAAACTTCTGCCTTGAACAAGACTAAAGCTATTAATCCGGAATATATAATCTTGTTATAATGTATTATGATTTTTTGTAAATGTTGTGCTTGCAGGTTTGACACTGAGGAGGGATAGTGTTCTAGCTGAAACGTCTGTCGTGTATTTTAATGTTTTTAATGAATTTAATGTTTTGAATTTTTTGTATTCATTATCTCATTTTAAATGTTGCATTGGTTTTAATAATTATCTCATTTAATCAAATAGTCTTATATCTCTTGTTTATTTATTTTTAATCTTTCACAAGGTACGGAGGGTACAGTTTAAATACAAAGTTTCCATAGCGATTTTTAACATTTTTGTCATTCTGATGATGAATAAAAATAGCAACTGCATAAGTAAATACTTTGGCAAAAAACGCCAGAGCTTTTGTTCAAATTTCAAAGTTCGTTAACGGTGTCTTATAGTACAGCTCTTCTCTAATGTGACTATGTGAATGCCTATTTAGTTTATTTTAATAGCTTAGTAATGAAACCGAAATAGCGTCTGCCTTTCCCTCTATCAGCAGACTCCAGAAAACTCTACCGCACTTACAGATGCAAAATTTGGTACACATACAGTCTTGAATGTCTCCGTGTGTACATTGAAGCCTAAATTTCATCTTTTTTGAATTTGAAGTATATTAATCATTAAAACGTGATTAACTATCGAGGTTTTCGCCAGACCTTTCCTTTCACATTCCCAGAAAAAAGTTGAAAATTATGTTGTTCCTTCATTTTGCGAAGTTTATTGCCGCAAGACTTCCGCCTTTCAAACTCCGAGAGGAAAAACCGGGAAAGAGTCTGCTTTTTTTTTTTTAATTGAATGCGCTTTAAGGCGCTATAAAATAGCCCTTTGAAATTAGTGCGTTTCTAATGGATCGATTTTTTTTCCACCAAGAAATGCTTCTTTCACGCTGAGAGGAGGGGGGGGGGCGAAGATTCTGCTATTGCTTCATTTAATGCGCTATAAAGCCTAATAAAATGTCCTTTTATTAATCCCAATCGTGCGTTTACTAAAAGATCTTTTTTTTTTTTTTTTTTTCATTTTCACACAAAATTAAATTTGAAAAATTATTGTAGTACTATATTTGGAGCGCAATTGCTATCATTTTATAGTCAAATCAAATAATAGATAAGAAATTACTCGATACTTTACCCAAATTTAGGTTCAAGGGTAAGGCGTCAGTTGTTTTAATCAATAGTGACCAGGACTCGAAACATTGCGAGAGAGGAAAACTTTGCCGAAGGCAGCGGGGACTCGAATCAAGTTTTAAGCGATTATTTTTATATTATTTATTTTATTTATTTATTTATTTTTACTTATAAAGTTAAAATAGTGATTCTTTTTTTTTCTTTTATTCGTTTAAACATAGTGACCAACAACGAGGGTATAGCCTGCAAGTGTATTATATAACTTATTCGAAACACTAATAAACAATAATTTATTAAATATATTTTTAAAGCATTTTTTTATTGCATTTTTTTTAATTAAGGGGCAGAGCCCCCTGCTCGCTCAACTCGCCAACACCCGAGAGAGGCTTCACCTCCCCCAGACTCGCTTCATTTATTAATCCCTGCGAGACTCTGTCCTCCTATTCGCTGCTTTACTTTTCACTGAATAGGAGTATTAATAGTACATAATGGAAGACAAAAGCAGAAAAAGGTTATAGAAACCCCAGCATTCAATGCCAAATTCAAATATGTAATATTTAATATCACGTTTTTATTTATTTATTTTATTTATATATTTTATTTATTTATTTTTATTTTTTATTTTTTATTTATTTATTTTTATTTTTTATTTATTTATTTTTAATGAATTACACTAAAAATCAGTAATTTTTTTTAGAATAGAAATTCGTAATATCTCGATCATTAAGCATTAGAGTTTTATTATAGCTTTTTAGATTTTTGTCACTATTTGACGATTATTATTATTATTATTATTATTATTATTATTTTGGTATAACTGCTTGTTAAAGAAAACAAAGTATATATAGTACCCACTTTGGCATAGACGATATCTAAAAACCACAGATTTTATAAAAAAATTCACTTTACAATACGTATGAAATGGTACATTTAATTAAAATTATCAATTAAAATTACAACTTGCCAAGGTCTTTCACTCTAACGACTATCAGGGCATCATCAGGACAAAGCCTTTTTTTTTTTTTTTTTTTTTGTTACGAGTACAGAAACATTTGAATTATACATACAAAAAGATTCATAGTACAATTACAGTTATTATAGATGAAACAGTTAAAACAGATGAAACAGTTGAAAACAGATGAACCATAGATGAAACAGTCTGAAAAACTATATTTAATCGAGCTTCGACTGTTTACCATGGAGATAATTGCTGTTACACGGTTGAGTCTTTCTTAGATTCAAATCTAGTTGAGACTTTACTATGTCCCCACGGCTTTACTATGCCCATATTATGCAGCAAAGGGAACTCGCATTAATTTAGATCCCCAGAGGAAACACGGAGAAAACTTTCAAATACCGCAACGGTTGAGTCACTTTTATGGAGAATTGTAGAGGGAAAACTAGCAGAAACTGTAGAAGTTTTTAGATAATTTTCAAGAGGCAGAACTAGCGTTTAGATGAAAAACCAGGGCAGATTTAAAAAAACTTTTGCTGTTAACATTCATTTAGATCGACAGAAAAATTGAAGAAATTAACTTAGCTATATGGTTGTATTAAAAAATATCATATTTTAGTAAGGAAGGAAGCATCTTTAGAAATAATTGAGTTATATTTAATTATATTTATAGATTCGGAGACTATTAATTGTAAACTAATAGGTGGAGAGATATACTTTCTGCTTGATCCCAAAGAGGTAAAGCTGGGTTTTCATAAATAAAGTTGACTAGGGCTGAACTCTTTCCTTCCTTGACGTTGCGAATATGCTCTTGAATTATTTTGTTTAAATTTCTTTTGGTATGTCTGATATAGAAGAAAATATCTTGATTAAGTTTTAGTAGTATTTTATAAACTCCTCTAGTGGGTCTAGTTAAGTCACGATCGTTTAAACTTAAGTGTTTAATAGTTAAGGGAGAACTGAAAGAAATAAATATATTGAATTTACAAAAAATAAAGTGTTTATAATAAATAAATTCGTTACAGAAAAGCAGACTACTACTAAATTTAATTTTAGGGGTTAATGTAGAAGAATATACTTATTGTAGAATAATTGAGGTTATTATTAATTTTATTGATAATTTTGATTATATTAGTTTTCTTTTTTTTTTTTTTTTTTTTTTTTTTTTTTTTTTGTAGCCTGCATAAATATACATTTCTAGAATTTTGTTTAATTATTTATTTTCGCTAAATTGGAAAGTGGTATATTTAAGAGCCCGAGTAATGTAAGAGTTGAAATACAAAAATTTATAATTAGTTGGATGGGCAGAAGCAGCAGGAATAGGGAGGGGAACAAATATTTTTTTTATAAAAAACATCAAACAATATTACTGAATTATCTTTATTGCGATGAATAGAAAGATCTAAAAAAGGTAAAGTTTGATTAATTTCACATTCATAAGTAAAGTTAATTGAAGGGAATTGTTTATTACAGGAACCAATAAAGTCAAACAGGGAGGTTTTTGAATATGGCCAGGCCAGAAACATATCATCTACATATCGTAGATAAATAGTTGGTTTAAGAACTGAGGCGGCAAAAACGCGTTCTTCAAGTTCCATAAGTAGAATATCGGCAAGTATAGGGCTAAGGGGGGAGTCCATAGGGGCTCCAAAAGTTTGTATATATGTAATACCGCCAAAGAAAAAATAATTATTGTTGTTGATCAGATGAAAAGCTTTTTTTTTTTTTTTTTTTTTCTTTATGTATCTTTTCTGACATATTCCAAAATAATCTACAGTTATTAGCTGAGTTGTTTTGCTTGAAAATAAATTACTGTAAGACAAGAAGATAGATTTTTATTCACGGCTTATTTATATAATGTTTCAAGTATTGTGGATTGCATTTAAATAGCACATGACAAATTTCATCCTTATAAACTTTAGCGCAAGAACTTCATTTACACCCGGCATGTAAATTTTCAGTATGGGTATCATTCAGAAGAACTCGTCAAAACTTTAAAAACGAGCGGTTGAACTACAGATCTTCGAACTTAAAATAATTTAAAACAAAATTGTGAATTTTTTTCATTTTAAAGAGGGAGAATATATATATATATATATATATATATATATATATATATATATCAATTCTTCTGATGTCGGCACAAAAGTAATTTTCTTTCGGCTTTTAGTGTTATTTTCTGCGTGAATTTATACAAGATAATGAAGAAAAATTTCGGGTGACCACAACATACTAGTTTCCAAACTATTTCCAGGAAACTGTATCTCATATTTAATTTAAAAAGAAAAAAAAGAAAAAAAAAACATCATTTATTAAGAAAAAATCCAAATTAAATTTATTTATTAAAACATCTATAGTAATTTTTAAAAACATAAATTTATTTCTGACTGAATAAAAGTTTTGTTTAATTAATTAAAATGCGTCTCAATTTCTCTCAGTGAATGAAGAGGTATGTGAAATATTGTCAATGAAATTTTACTATATAGAAAATGCAGTGATTAATTTGAACAGTGAAATAAGATTATTTTAAGTATTACATTGGTGTTTTAAAGTTTTTTCAGAAAACACAATAGAAATATTAAACGAAAGAAGGTGAAGTTGAAACAAAAATATACAAATTGTTCTCTCAACTTTGATCTTAAAATAATTTTAATATTTGTGTATAATGTATATAATGTATATAAATATCTTTTATTAAGTATTCAGCCATTTCATTCCCCCATGATGCCAAATGGAATTATAACATTTAAGATTTTTCTTTCTTATTATCTATAACTCTTACTGATGGGAAATGATCTATATTATAATTTATAGATATTTTCAATCCGAAAAGTATATATTTTAGTTGCATATTTTAAAAGTATATTTTTAGTATATATTAGTAATTGGATGTTTTACTCTATTCTGATAATATTAACGAAATTGGTTACTTTTTTAGTGAAATTTAAGTGAATTAAACTCTTCCAAATAATTTTTCATTTTATTTTTTTAATGTTTCTATTTTGTATATTAATTAATTGTAACTTTTTCGGAATTTTGATAATTTTATTTATTTATGTGGCATCAGTTATTATATTACGTACAAATAAATGCCTCTTAGTTGCTTTATTAACAACTAGCAAACAAATGCGAAATTTTCGAAGTTTATTCCTTTTTTTTTTTTTTTTTTTTTTTTTTTTTTTTAAACCTTTAAAATTTGGAACGTATAAGATTTATACCAATTTCACCATCCAATTAAAATTTTAATTCACCATAAGCCAAATTATTATTAGTTTTTGTGAGATGAAACACTAATGATAGTTAAAATAAATCATTTAAAGAAAAATTTCAAAATATAATTCATGTTTGACGACCCGGTTTCCATATTTCTCGAGGCAATACAGCTTTAATAAAGGACATATATGGTGACTTTTAAATTTTGCCACTATATTGGTAAGATCTCTTTTATTTTATTTTTACTTTCTTCTATATGTAATATAGAGAAAGTATTGGATTCGCGAAAATTTTCGAAGTCCACTTTTTGATGGATTTACATGTTTTGGGATATGGAGAACACGAATTAATAGTTTTTAAAAAATGTCTGTCTGTCTGTCTGTCTGTCTGTCTGTATCATTTTTTTGTGGACGCTGTATCTCACGAACCAATGAATGAAATTTAACCAAACTTGGTATTTAGTTGCACCCTAACATAAACTGGTGCTGATTAGATTTTGGGATCACTCGCTCAATAGGTGGCGTTGTGATCGCATTTTATGCAAATTTTTAACATGGCAGCATAGGACAAAATTCCGTATAAATGGGCATAAAGAGAGTTATTTTACACTTGTGATTGTAAAATTAATAGGAATTATTGATAATAGTAGTAGTTAGCTAGGAAAAAAAATTTGTGCATGGGGGGGGCATCGGTTCCCCCCCTGGGGGGGGGAAAATCCCCCCCCGGGGAAGTAAATTTTCAAGATGGGTATCTTTCGAAAGGTCTCGTTGATAATAGTAATAGTTAACTTGGAAAAAATTTTTGTGCATGTGGGGGCATCGGTTGCCCCCCCACCGGGGGGGGGAAGTTCCCACCCGGGGGGGCAAAATTTCAAGATGGGTATCTTTCGAAAGATCTCGTCAATACCTTTAAAACGAATGGTTGAACGATAAATCTGTGATAATTTAAACCAAAGTTATCGATTTTTTTTACTTTTAACAAAAAAAAACTTAGAAAAATATCGCAATTTTTTTTTTTTTTTTTTTAACGAAATTTAACCAAACTTGGTATTTAGTTGGTCCCCGACATAAACTGGTGCTGATTATGTTTGGGGATCAATAGCTCAACAGGTGGCGCTGTGATAGCATTTTATCTAAATTTTTAACATGGCAGCATAGGACAAAAATTCGTATAAATGTGCATAATTAGAGTTGTTTTAAACTTGTGATTGTAAAATTAATATGAATTATTGATAATAGTAGTATGTAACTAGGAAAAAAATTTTCTGCATGGCGGGGCATCGCTCCCCCCCCCTGGGGGGGAAGTACACCCCCCTGGGGGGGATAAATTTTCAAGATGGGTATCTTTCGAAAGGTCTCGTCAATACCTTTAAAACGAATGGTTGAACTATAAATCTGTGATAATTTAAAACAAAGTTATCGATTTTTTTCACTTTTAACAAAAAAAAAAAAAAAAAAAAAAAAACTTAGAAAAAAAAAATCGTACTTTTTTTTTTTTTTTTTTTTTTTTTAATATTGTTACTGATTGAATATGTATAGGTAAATATAGAAGAAAGTCTTGTGGTGGCCACAACATACTAGTTTTTATTATTTATTAATTTTGGCATAACTTTTTCTTAAAAACAATTAGTACCTACTTTTTATTACACATCTTATTATTGCGTTTTTTCAGTCAATTTATGAAAAATTTCATATTTTGTGTATATCTTTAAATTATTGCTGAGTTTAGAATGACGCTTGCAAAATCTGTAAAGGTGCAACATTTAAAAATGAATTTTTGTATAAAATGATTTTATCAGACAAATGTATTTTTTTTTTCTTGAATTATGTCACTGAACTGAGTCCATGTTATTAAATACTACTTATATATTATTTTTTTCCTCGCGTATTGTCACACTATCGCACCGTTTTTACAAAATATAATCGTAATTGGTCCACGTTAGTGAAATATTACACATATATTAATTCGTACTCTGCAATTACTCCTATTTTCAAAAATTATTTTTATATCTAATATATATATATATATATATATATATATATATATATATATATATATATATATATATATATATATATACACATATATATATATAAGATTTAATGTTTTATGGATGAAAAAAATTGGGAATGAAAAGAAGGTTAACACCTTTTTTTCTTTATTTTAGATATTATCTCATATTGGAAAAGCTCAGCATATAAAGTTTAGTTAATGTGTTAAAAAATTTATTTTGTTTTATTTTAGTATAGTTTTATTAATGTATTTACTTATTTATTTATTTTGTTTTTCATGCGGAAAATATGCACTTCGCTTAAAAAATAAAATAAAATAAAATAAAATAAAATAAAATAAATCATTTAAAGAAAAATAAAATTATCTCTTGAAAGTACAAATATTAAATTTTCTATAAAAGGCTAATATATATTTAATTTCGATACGTAGATTTATTAATTATTCACGTAAAAATTTACTTCAGATTTATATTAGAATAAGATATTAACGGATTCATAAGACGTTGAATTAAATTTACTCGATAATTCTATAGAATATTCAAACAATGACAGCTTATAATAATCTTTTGTATATGTTTTCGCACGTATTTACAAGATTGGTGATTTATTTGGTTTATTTGATGAGCTCTAGAGGTTATCATGTACACACAAATGTAATTGCAACTGTCATATTCAGCATATTAATCGTAACAAAGTGTTATGCAAGTATTTATTTTATGTCTGTAATGTAGTCTTATATCAGTAACGACTTACGTTTGATTGACAAATTATGTATATTCATGTGTAGCTAGCGAAATTTGATCGTAGTATAAAGCTATAATGTTTTTACTATTTTACTGGATTTACAAGTTACTGGATTTACTTGTATTAACGAAGTTAAAATTATTAAGTTCTTCTGTAATATTCAATATATGACAAAAATGTTATGAAACTTGAAATTTAAATGATAAAAATAACACAAAAACTTGTTCAAACATTGAAATTATTCTCTATAAACGTATATATACTTTTGTATATTTTAAACAAATAAAATCATATTTACTATTTTTATGTTTTTGAAAAAAAATCTTCACTTTATAATGAAATAATGAAAAGAATAAATTAGATATTTCCATAGTTTTAGGGATATTACTATTATTACTATTATTATTAATATTATTGTTATTATTATTTATATATAGAGAGAGCAAATTTCATTAAACATCAGAATTGATAGATATATAATAGACTACTGAATAAAATGTACTAAAGATTTAACACTAAATTAATATGCAATCTACGAACGGAAGCCTTTAATTCCAATAAACTAAAATTTGGAACAGTTTGAAAATTTCTTTAAAAACCTCTCATTATGTATCGCATATCTTTGTGTGGAAGGGTTTATTTATAAATTTAAAATAATTGGATTTAAAAATAAAATTTTACAAATAATTATGCAATATTAAAAATACTTCAAATGTCATTTGTTTATAAACTTTCTAATATTACAAACTTAATTCAAAATTTATAAATCATGATTTTTTTTTCATATCATAAATTACTTACCGTGTATGATATAAATCAGTTTAAAAATTGTTTTATATGCAGAAATAATTGTTTCTTTTAATTTAAAAAAATGACGCTATTTCCATTAAAAATTAAATATAGAATATGGTTTGGTTTGGTTTGGTTTGATGAGTACTGAGATTTATTGCTTGCCTCTAAGGCCGCTTATATCTCGAAAAATCCACACCACAAGGGTTTACAAGTTTTTATTACACAAGTACACAATATTTTGAAGACATAAGACAACACAAACATCCATGCCCGCACCAGGATTCGAACCTGGGACCAGTAGATTCGGAAGGCAGGGCCCTACCGACCGAACCACCTGGCCGGCCATAGAATATATTCTTAATAAAGAAAGGGTATGTTTGCAAACAAACGCTCAGTCAGTCAATCTTTGCCACTCATCAGTGGCAAAAGAACAAGCTGTATTGGTGTAAATAGCAAAGTTTTGCCCTGAGCAGATGAGTAGTGCCCTGAGTATAAATAAGTTTGCGCGTGACGTCACCTGTGCTTTTCTTATTTAATTGAATTTTTGCCTCCGAGTTCCAGGTTTTATTTAGTTGGTGTGCTTCTCTGTGAAATTACACTCTGTCACAATAAAATATATGCACCCAGAAGCAAATGAGCTAAAATCACGAAACTTAACATGTGTGTAGTGTATGAAGAGATAAGCAAATGATTAAAAATTCAGAACAAAAGCTCGTTTTATTAAGAAGTTACGGCATGAAAATGGTTACAAATCAGTAAGTAGTAAAACCACCTTTGGCAGCTATACAAGCCGAAACACGGCATGGCATCGAATGAGTTAGGTCACCTATATCCCCCTGCGGAAGAACATGCCATAATCTTTGCAACTGGGCTGTTAATTCACCAGTATTTAGACACGGCTGCAGTTGTTTTCCTAGCAAGTCCCATTGTGCTCTATTGGCGAGAGATCTGATGACCTGGTAGGCCATGGGAGTACGTCATATCTTTGAAGACATGGTTGGGAAAGTAGAGAAGTATATGGACGAGCGTTGTCTTGCTGATAAATGGCACCTGGGCGGCTTCATAGAATAGGCAGTACAACCGGCGTTAAAATGCTGTCCATGTAACTACGAGCCATCATAGTGCTTTGAAAGACAACTTGAGGTGATCGTGTGTCCCAACAGATCGCTCCCCACACTGTTACACCTTGTATAATAGCAGTATGCCGCTCGACAACAAATGCCGGATCAGACCGCTGGGATGGCCGATTCCACATGCGTGTGCGATGGTCATCAGCACTGAGACTGAATCGTAATTCACCACGGACGATCACACGTTAGGTCGGTCACATTCCTGCTTGCTTTGGGTCGACAAAAATCCAGTCGACACTGCTTATGATGGGGGGTGAGGGGTAGGCGTCTTAACGGACAACGGCTGTCTATACCAGCATTGGCCAGTCGTCTGCGAATGATTTCCCTTGGTACTACTGGATACCTAGAATGTGGTAAATGGCGTTGAATCGAGGCTAATGACGCTGTTGGTGCGGACGTGGTCGCTCTTATGATTGCGTGATCCTCGTCTTCATTTGCCCTCCTGGGACGTCTTGACCCTCCACAATGACTGATTCTCCCTTCCGAGACCGACCAATCCCAAGAAACTACCATATCGCTCCGAACGAGGTGGCGGCAGATATGCCTGAACGACCAAACTGCTTCTCTGAGGCCTATTATACGGCCCCTCTCACTATCCGACAATTGTGGGTACTGCCGTCGGTTACGTCTCAGAGGCATCTCAAGTCACAATACAGTCCATCAAAGTCGACGTGCTTAGCCTTGTCTCATTGGCGTTGAAATTTTAATCATTTCCATATGCCTTACCAGACTACGTTTATACCAAGTTTCGTGAATGTGGTTAGATTTCTTCTGGGTGCATATATTTTTTGTGACAGAGTGTATTTGTTGAAAAAACTTTGCCCTTCTGAATATCATCGCGCAACAGATGTCGATGTAACCCGAATGTGAATGGTTGAAAACGTAACAATTTGTAAACAATTCCACCCTGTCACGCCTTAATCCATATTAACCATTAATTTAATTACTGTCGGCAGCAAAATATCCGAGCACTAGCAAAAATTACTATGTAAAAAAAGTACACTTAATATAGTTTTGTTGAATAAATCCTTGTCGAATCCTGGTATTAGTCTAATAACAGGAACCGACGAGGATTTAATTAACAAAACAGCAATAAATGTACTTTTTTACATAGGGATTTTTGCAAGTTTTTGGATACTTTTGCTGCCGACTGTGGATAATTTCTCGGAATTATTAGCTTAATTTAGAATCAATTAAAATCAGTTTTAATGTAATTAATAATCAGGTCCGGTCACCGACATTGGAGACCACTCACCTTTTGGTTTCGAGCACGGGTCTGACTAGCAGGGCCCTTCAGGGCAAAACCACCATCTATTCCCAGCAGATCCGAGGGCAGGATTGCGGCACCGAAGAGATCAGCGGAGGGAGAGGACTATGAAATCCGCTCGACCTAGATTCTCACAGACTACGCCAAGTTCTGGAAACGCATTCGAGCCTATGAGAGGAACGAGGTTAGAGGTGAAAAGTTGGATGGAACCATATAGGGCTGCATCACCCAACACCTTCAACGCCGGAACTTCCAAGCGACTATAAAATACAGACCCCCCAGTTGACTGGAGGACAATTGGAACATAGGGCAGCTGGTAACGCCCAATACACCTTGTTAACTCTGCGCCCTGAAAGGGGCACTTACCCAGGTATCAACACGGGCGCCAGTTAATTAATAAACAATAAAAAGATAAATGAAAAATAAATTAATACTTAATTTTAGTGGTTTGAAACCAATCAGATCCAACTTACATCTATGACAGAGGAAACGACATATTGGTATACATAAGAGCAAAGAACAGTCCCCAATGATTTTTACAGACCTACACACTAACTGAAGACTCACTGGGGTTCGGTGGCAAAAAGGGTGTGTTAAATAGAGTATGAAGGTCTATAATTAAATTTTAATTATTATTTATTTCAAAACATTGAGTTAATTGGTATTGATTTATAATGTGATCTCTGTTGATTATACTACAAAGTGGCCATAATTAAATTCACAGTGCTCACAATGTTATGTTGTGTGATGTAATAGCAAGAGTGGCGCCAAATTTTGTAGAAAAATTAAACAAGATGGAAGACGAAGAATACTTTAAAAAATAAATAAATAAATAAAACGAAGACTTCAAACAGAAAATATGCCCCGCTGTGTAATAGAAAAGAGAGATTAAAAAATGGAAAATTGGGGACAAATAAGCACGATGTCTCCAATTACAAAATGTAAATTAGGGGCAAAAGTAGTACTTAAAAAAGTTACACAATCATCAATTTTATATTATAAATTGTAACAAATGATTTACTTAAAAATCAGCGCAGCATATTCCTCTAGAGGTGACAATTAGATTTAATTTCCTTTTTCCCGAAATCCTTCCTCTGACGTTTTCTTAAATATTTTTACAAAATTTGTTGCCAATCTTGTAATTAGATCGCGCTACGGATAACTATAAGCATTGTCAGTTGAATCATCATCACCTTGTATATAGGTATATAACTTAATTTTTGCGGTAAATTTCTTTCAGTTATACCGAACTTTAACTATTAACAGTGCCTTTAGTGTCTTTATTAGAAGGTTTTTAATTGAAATTGACTTGGTCATCGTGTCTTTGTGTCACGCTAGTAAACAAGGCGCCTTCATTTTAAAGTAAATATAAGCTATTTCGTTTGTCGCTGTTAGGCTCAGTTGGTAAGAGCGTCCCGTTAATAACATGGTGGTCGTGAGTTCGCTCCCTGTAAGGTCCAGTTTGTCAATTTTTGCAGATAATTAGTGGAAAAGGTATCAATTGATACAAGAAAATTTTTCATTGCTTACACTAATAATTTTTTAAAGAGTTTTTTTAAGAAGCATTTTTTTTTTTTTTTTTTTTTTTTTTTTTTTTAATTTAGATATTGGAAAACACAAAACATTTTAGATATTAAACAATCACAAAATAAAATGTTTTAAGTAAAAAATACATAAAAAAATATCTTTAGAAGCTTTATATATATGTATGTATGTATATATAGATATATATATATATATATATATTATATTACTATTATATGAAATTGGATTTGTCATCGGCTTTTTGTCACGTTAAAAAACCAAGACGCTTCCATTACATATATATATATATAAAAAAAAAAAAAAAAAAAAAGGTAAGCAACTCATTGTATCTTTTAATGAATAGCTGGTTACAGCGTCATGTTGATAATGCGGGGGTTGTGTGTTCGATCCTCGCCGGGCCGAGGTGTTATTTTTTGCAAATAATTAATAGAAAAAGTGTCAATTGATAAAAGAAAATATTTCGTTGTGTACACAGTATCCTAATAATGTTTGAAGATCTTTTTTTTTTTTTTTTTTTTTTTTTTTAAATAGCTTTTTATCTAGTAACTAAAAAGCACAAAATAAAAATTTAAATAAAAATAAAGAAAGAAATAAATATTTTTTAGAAGCTTTTTATTGAAATTGTATTTCGTTATCGCGTCTTCATGTCACTCTAATAAATAAGGCACCTCAACTTTAATGTAAATGTCAGCAGTTTTTATAGCCGCTTGTTGGCTCAGTTGGTTAGAGCGTCAAGTTGCTAATACGATGGTGGTGAGTTCCATCCCCAAAGGATCGATGTGCTAAATTTTGCAGATGAAATGTGTAATAGAAAATGTGCCAATCGATAAACGAAAAATTTTCATTGTCTACACAGTATTCTAAGAATTTTTGAAGAGTTTTTTTGAGGAAGTCTTTTTCTAGATACTAAAAAGATCAAAATATAAAGTTAAATGTACATATATATATATATTTGAAATTTGATTTTTATCATCGTGTCTTTGTGTCATCCTGAAAAAGAAGGCGCCTCCACTTTAACGTAAATTTAAACAACCTTTTTCGTCGCTTGTTAGCGCATTTGGTTAGAGCGTCATGGTGATAACGCGATGATTGTGGGTTCGATCCTCGCAAGCTGATGTGTTACTTTTTTGCAGATAATTAATAGAAACGATGTTAATTGATAAAAGAAAGTCATTCGTTGTCTACACAGTGTCCTAAGGAATTTTGATAGTTTTTTAAAGAAACTTCTTTTTGAGTTAATAAACGCACAAAATAAAAACTTCAGTAAAAATAAAAATAAATATTTAAATAAATAAAAATATAAGTAAATAAATAAATAAATAAATAAAAATAACACTGAACGTTTTTTATTATTGTAGAGCCTTAAAAAGCCGAAAATTTTAAAGAAAAATATAGATATTTCAATTTTGCAAAACACGAAAAATTTTAAATATTCCAAACATTTTAAAAAGCATTCGAGAACAATATTTCTTTTGTATAAGTATTTGTTAAATTTTTCTAGAATGTTGCATGATTTTTCTTGACAGTTCTTAGACTTTTGGTTAGAGCGTCTTGCTGATAACACGATGGTCCCGGATTCGGTCCTCGAAAGACGATATAGTACTTTTTTTGCAGATAAATAATTAAAAAAATGTCAATTGATAAACGAAAATATTCCGTTGTCTACAAAATATCCTAAGAAATTTTAATTAGTTTTCGTAAGATGCTTTTTACTTTTTTGTAACTAAAAAGCACAAAATAAAATTTAAGTAAAAAATCATTTTTTAAAGAAAGAAGCTTTTTATTGTGAAGTCCTAAAAAGCATAAAATAAAATGTATTCTGGCAAAGACATACTACAAAGAAATGAAAGTTTCAACACTAAGAAAATTTTAGAGAAAAATATAGGTACTTTCCTTTTGCAAGAGATGAAAATTTTTTAATGTTCAAAATATTTTAAAAAGCTTTCGAGACATTTGAGATTTCTGGCCTAACGAATGATTTTACAAAAACTAATAACTAAGAATATTGGTATCGAAAGCTGTTTAAAATATTTTAAACATTAAAAAATTTTCATCTCTTGCAAAAGGAAAGTACCTATATTTTTCTCTAAAATTTTCTTAGTGTTGAAACTTTCATTTCTTTGTAGTATGACTTTGCCAGAATACGTTTTATTTTACGCTTTTTAGGGCTTCACAAAAAAAAAGCTTCTTACTTTAAAAAATGATTTTTTACTTAAATTTTATTTTAGTTCTAAGAAGGATTACGGAAAAGTTTATATATTGAATTTTACCAAATAAAAAGAAATTTTGTATACTTATAGAAAGTTGCCAAAATATGATTAGATGGAAAAAGATGAAAATAATACGAAATCTAATTATAATAATGAAAGTTAAATAATGGATTGGTATTTTTAAGTCTACTCCCTAATTTAATCCTTTTATATCTGTTCATATTTTAGTAATTTTATATATATATAAATATCTAAGTTTATACGTATATTAACATGAAAAATAAATTTTTCATTTACATAAAAAAAAAAAAAAAATGTATATGGCATTTCTTTATACCAAAAAAAAAAAAAGGGCCAGATTCCCTCTTTCTCCTTTCCCATACAATCCTATTTATTTATTTATTTTTATTTATTTATTTAATTATTTATTTATTTATTTTTGCTTTGAATTATAAGGATATATCATTCAAAAATGGATTTTTTTTTTTTTTTTTTTTTTTTTTGTATTCTGTTTTTTAATTACACTCTCTAAACATGTCGCCTTTCATTTTAGAGAGCAATTTAAAATAAATAAACAAATATTTTATTTCGATAAGTGAGCACAGTACTCTAAATTTCAAATTTGAAAGAAAATATGTATTTTATTTTATTTTTATTTATTTATTTATTTATGCTTGAATTTTATTATTATGATAGAAGGTGACATGTTGAAATAGATTAATTTATAAAGAAACTTCGTTTTTGGGTGGAATATCCGAATATTCGTATAATGCAGAGCAAGAAATATTCAATAAGAGTAAAAATGTAGGTGACTAATTGCTTGTATTTAGAAGGCTAACGGGATGAAAAGAATAAAAACAATATTATTCTTATTATTATTTACTGTAATAATAATGAAATGATTCTTTTTTTCAATAGCAAAAACTGAAATATTTTCGCTTAGGTGCAACATATGCTGCTTATAAGAAATGGACGTATGATTTTCGTGGATATTTATGTTTTTCCCTTTTTATTTCTCTTTAGTCACTTAATGGACTAAGTGAAAATTTATTGCATTCAATAAAGCAAAATTACTGTGGGAAGTAAATAAATTGCTAAACAGTCTTTCAATAACAATAAAATATTTATGCTTTACTGAAAGAATATTTATATTATACAAATATTAAGGAAAACATCTTATTAAAAAATTTTTATACTTGTGTAAATGATTTTTTTTTTTTTGAGAGGAAAAAAAAAATACTTACTGATTAAAATACATTTCTAAAAAAATCACTTTTGCACGTATGAACATTAAAAAAAAAAAAAAAAAAAATCTTTATATTCAATTAAATTGTTATATGTTAAAACATTACACAAAGCTTTTTGATTTTATTTATAATAATCTGGTGTGTCACTCACACGACTTTCTCTTACCCTGAAATTTAATATTATAAATACAATTAAGATTAAAAACATAAAAACTATTAAAAGTTTAAAATTAGAAAACATTTCACGTTTATATATAATATATAAAAGGTAACAAACCACTTTAAGACATGTAGATACAATATTTTTATTTAAAACGACACAAAGCTTTTCGCTATTATAACAATAGCGTCATCAGGTGTAATTGTGTTGCATAGAACCAGCAATACATAAACAAGAGAAGTTCAAACGGTTTAAAGTTACGGTTACAATAAAAATTTTTTTTTTTTTTAAATTACGGTTACAATACATTTTTTTTCATTCCAATATCATTTTCAGTACTTTTTTCTCTATGAGCACTACGCGTCCCAAATTTTAAGAAGTGATGCAGCATACTTGGAGTTAATAACTTTATTGTACTTGATAATATTCACTGATTGAGTCATTAGCAGATCTTGGAAGTCGCGAGGGGCTGAAATAACTTCGGACTGTGTCCACAGAGGAATAGCTTCAGGGTGCTCGTAAAGAAAGTCTACTAAAATTGAACTTTTTTTCTCTTTAACCTTAAGTATGTGTTCAGTAATTCTTGCTTTAAGTGTGCGACGTGTTTACCCAATGTAGTAAAACAGTTCATCATGCATTCCTTTCTCCTCCCCCTGTACTATTAAAAACTTAGTTGTTAATGACAGAGAAATCAACAGGCCTACTGGAGGGGTTTATAAAATCCCTATCAAATATAATGATGAACTGTTTTACTACATTGGGCAAACTCGTCGCACACTTAAAGCAAGAATTACTCAAAACATTCGTAATGTTAAAGAGAAAAAAAGTTCAATTCTAGTAGACTTTCTTTACGAGCACCCTGAAGCTATTCCTCTGTGGACACAGTCCAAAGTTATTTCAGCCCCTCGCGACTTTCAAGACCTGCTAATGACAGAATCAGTGAATATTATCAAGTACAATAAAGTTATTAACTCCAAGGATGCTGCATCACTTCATAAAATTTGGCACGCGTTGTGCACATAGAGAAAAAAATACTGAAAATGATATTGAAATGAAAAAATTTTTATTGTAACCGTAATTAAAAAAAAAAAAAAAATGTTATTGTAACCGTAACTTTAAACCGTTTGAACTTCTCTTGTTTATATATTGCTGGTTCTATGTAACGCAATTACACCTGATGATGCTATTGTTATAATAGCGAAAAGCTTTGTGTCGTTTTTAATAAAAGTATTGTATTTTCGTGTTTTAAAGTGGTTTGCTACCTTTTATATACTATAAATACAGGTTGCAGATTAAAAGGTAAGATAACGAGTACTGTTATGTAAGCCTGTGTTAAAGAATTCATGTTAGGCTTCTGAAGAGTTTTATATGATAATTAATTCTGTGTGATCGGGGGCTACCGCCCCCTCAACCCCCCGTTTCATTAATGCACCTACATTGACATATAATTTATTTCGGTTATTAAAATTAATTCTGTTTTTAAAAAATAATTTATTAAAATTATTATAAAAAAAAAATATCTTTGATGATAATGCAGACGATTTCCATATTAGAGAAGTAGTATAACACCAAATGTCCAAAGAAAGTCCATTTTATTCTCAATATTAAAAAAAAAGTACGATTTTTTTTCTAAGGTTTTTTTTTTTTTTTTTTTTTCGTTAAAAGTAAAAAAAAAATCGATAACTTTGTTTTAAATTATCGCAGATCGATGGTTCAATCATTCGTTTAAAAGGTATTGGCGAGCTCTTTTAAAAGATACCCATCATGAAAATTTACTCCTCACGAGGGGGGACTTCCCCCCCCCCCCCCAGGGGTGGAGGCGAGGCTCCTACATACACAAAAAAAAATTCCCAGTTAACTATCTCTATTACAAAAAATATATATTCGTTTCATTTGGTTTTGTGCAGTCTATAGACGTTAAACTCTACTTACCTGCAATTTCCCCCCATAGACGTAATATATTAGAACACTCTTGATTGTCCCTTTACACGAACCATTTGCTGAATCTTAACGAAAAGCTTACTGCAGCATCCCTATATGATACACATTTAGAATACCAAGTTTGAACTTTCTGCCATAATTTGTTTTTGAGGTATGCTGATAACAGGCAGACACACACACAGATACACACACAGACATACAGACACACAGACACACAGTCACACAGACATACACACAGACATACACACAGACCATTTGCTAAAAACATTATTTTCGTATTCAGAAGACCTCAAAACGTGTAAATGTAACAAAATCTCACGTTCGATAATTTGATCCAAAAACAATACTTTCACTACCTTATGGGTAAGAGAAAGTAAAAAAAAAAAAACAATACTTTCTCTACCTTATGGGTAAGAGAAAGTAATAATTGAAGAGTAAAACAGTCCACAATACATATCAAAATTCCGCTACGGTTGAAGGATGAGCTCAACTTCTGAAAAGAAAAACAGTATTCACTCGTGGGAAACTCACAGAAGCGTTATAATAAACGGATCTTGTTTAAAAATCGGTAATCTATTTTGAAAAAAAAAAAAAAAACAAGAAAGAAAAATCATGCAGTACGCATTGATTAGTAACACTTTCCAACTGTACGTAATTGTTGTATCGAATAACTTTTAATATTCTTTGACTACGTTATCACACAACAGACAGAAGGACTGAAAAATATACAGATAGACTAATTGATTTTAAAATTACTCTTAGGCATTTTGGAAAGTGTTAAAAAGGCTTAACGCAAAAGAAAATGCAGCCATTAGATTATAATTACAGCTTTTGATCTCTCTGAATATTTTAGTGTAGCCGTGTAAATCAGAAAGTTAATCATATCATATTCTATACAAAATATTATTTAGAGTATTAACAATAAATTTCAATATTTTTATGATTTTTACAGTAGAAAGACTTTTAAATATAATTTTCAAAAAATTCAGTCCTAAAACGTAATGCATTGGCATATATATATATATATATATATTTGTCCCTTGTAAACAAACTAGTTGTACAGGACCTATTAATTCCATTTTAAATGGGGAAAATTCTATAGGGATAATGTTTATAAAAACAACTCTCATAGAACAAAATGCTTTCGAATGCTTTTGGGTGTTCTTGTACACAAACCAGAAGAGATATTCACTCCATTTTCAATATGGAACATCCGATAGTGAACTTCAATAACATATATCAGTTTCGAGAAATTCCATAAATAATTACAGAAGTTGGAGCGCGAGCTTACAGACAGACAGACAGATCGACAGATACAGAAACTGAAATCATATTCACACTTAAAAATGTTGGAAAGTGTTAAAAACACTCAATGTAAACGAAAGTAATATTTCAGCAATTTTTTATTAATAGCTCTTAATATAAATGGATATTTTTCTGTCACCCTGTAAATCTAATGCTAATTATGCTATATTCTATGCAAAGCATTTTCTTTGTGCATATACATAACATATTTCAATTTCCTAAAACTTCGTGGAAAGTAAAGTAATTAAAATTTGATTTATAGAAATCTCTCTCATAGAAAGCAATGCTTTGGAATACTTTGGAGTGTCCCTGTATATAAATCGGCGGTGATATTTCCTCCATTTTATACAGGAAACATCCAGTAGGGAATTGGAATAATATATTTTAATTTCATTAAGATATGTCTACAGTAAAGGTATGAAAATATGGTTTATAGAAATAGCTCTCATAGAACACAATGCTTTGAATTACTTTCGGGTGTCCCTGTACACAAACCAGTAGAGGTATAAACTCCATTTTCAATAGGGAACATCCGATAGCGAACTTGAATAACATATATCAGTTTTAAGAAATTCCATATATATTTACGGAGTTAGAGATCGGACAGACAGGCAGGCAGACAGACAGACGGACGGACAGGCAGATACACAAAACTGAAATCATATTCACACTTAAAAAATGCTAGAAAGTGTTAAAAACGCTTAACCTAAACGAAAGTACAATTCTAGCAATTTTTTATTAATACCACTTAATATAATTGGATATTTTTGTGCCACCCTGTAAATTTTATGCTAATCATGCCACATTCTATGCAAAGCATTCTTTTGTGCATGTAAATAACATATTTCAATTTCCTAAAACTTCGTGGAAAGTAAGGTTATTAAAATTTGATTTATAGAAATATCTCTCATAGAACGCAATGCTTTGGAATACTTTTGTGTGTCCGTGTATATAAATCCGTGGTGGTATTTCCTCCATTTTATACAGGAAACATCCAGTAGGGAATTTGAATAACATATTTCAATTTCATTAAGATATGTCTGCAGAAAAGGTATGAAAATATGGTTTATAGAAATAGCTCTCATAGAACACAATGCTTTGAAATACTTTCGGGTGTCCCTGCACACAAACAAGTAGAGGTATAAACTCCATTTTCAATAGGAAACATCCGATAGTGAACTTGAATAACATATATCAGTTTTAAGAAATTCCATAAATATTTACGGGAGTTAGAGATCGGACAGACAGACAGGCAGACAGACAGACAGACGGACTGGCAGATACACGAAGCTGAAATCATATTCACACTTAAAAAATGCTAGAAAGTGTTAAAAACGCTTAACGTAAACGAAAGTACAATTCTAGCAATTTTTTATTAATACCTCTTAATATAACTGGATATTTTTGTGCCACCCTGTAAATCTAATGCTAATCATGCTACATTCTATGCAAAGAATTCTTTTGTGCATGTAAATAACATATTTCAATTTCCTTAAACTTCGTGGATAGTACAGTTATTAAAGTTTGATTTATAGAAATATCTCTCCTAGAACGCAATGCTTTGGAATACTTTTGAGTGTCCCTGTATAAGAACCGATGGTGGTATTTCCTCCATTTGATAGAGAAAACATCCAATAGTGAACTTGAATAACATATTTTAATTTCATTAAGATATGTCTACAGTAAAGGTATGAAAATATGGTTTATAGAAATACCTCTCATAGAACACAATGCTTTCAAATATTTTCGGGTGTCCCTGTACACAAACCAGTAGAGGTATAAACTCCATTTTCTATAGGGAACGTCCGATTGTGAACTTGATTAACATATTTCAATTTCATTGAGATATGTCTATAGTAAAGGTATGAAAATATGATTTATAGAAAAACCTCTCATAGAATACAATGCTTTGGAATACTTTCGGGTGTCTCTGTACACAAACCAGTAGAGGTATAATCTCCATTTTCAATAGGGAACGTCCGATAGTGAGCTTGAATAACATATTTTAATTTCATTAAGGCTTGTCTACAGTAAAGGTATAAAATTATGGTTTATAGAAATACCTCTCATAGAACACAATTCTTTGAAATATTTTCGGGTGTCCCTGTAAACAAACCAGTAGAGGTATAATTTCCATTTTCAGCAGGGACCGTCCAATAGTGAACTTGATTAACATATATCAGTTTCAAGAAAATCCATAAATATTTTCGGGAGTTAGAGCGCGGAAAGTCAGACGGACAGACGGACAGACCGTCAGACAGACAGACGGACAGACAGACAGACAGACAGAAAAAAACGAAGTCATAAACACTTTTCAACCTTGTTGGAAAGTGTTAAACAGGGAATTTGGGAAATATGTACTTGCGTGAAACGCATATTAGGGTCTTGAAAGAACAGTGGAGCTTGTAAGAACAGTGGGAATATATGAATGCAGAAAATACATGAAACTTGGGAAGGGCCAAGAATGGGTTAACCACAGTTCTGTCATGAAGTTTTCAGGAGATGAACCTGTTATCGCATTTGTGATCATAGTACTGCGACAAAAAATAATTGGTTATTTAAGAACATATTCGGTTATTAATATATATATATATATATATATATATATAGATGTTTGTACTATAAACAAAGATAAGAATACATCATTATATATTTTATAAATACTGTCAAAATCCTCTTAGTGCTACAAAAAAAAAAAAAAAAAAAAAAAAAAAA
Source organism: Salticus scenicus (assembly GCA_963930645.1). Taxonomy (NCBI): domain Eukaryota; kingdom Metazoa; phylum Arthropoda; class Arachnida; order Araneae; family Salticidae; genus Salticus; species Salticus scenicus. Next base: position 22,001,943 of record OZ005654.1, read on the forward strand.
ATATTGAATCAATAAAATTTAAACAGTAAAATTATATTCTTGCAATTGAAATAATATCATCAAAATTAGAAATAACTGAATTAGTGTTTAAGTGCGCCATTTGGGACAACATATTATGAAATTTAAAATCTTTCATTTACAGTATGGATATTTATTGACGCAAAATGATGTCGAGTATATTTTTTATGTTATTTTATGTATCCAACAGTTTTGAAATGTTGCATATAGGTATTGTTGTTTAAGATGCATTCAAAATTAGCATAAAAAGTAATAAAAATTGTAACTCTTATTAGATTAGCACAAAACGTTTCTCCTATATTTTACTAAAAAAATGCTCATTATTAATTACACATTAAATATATTTTCCATAGTAAATGTAAACGATTTTCATCTCGTGCGTTTAATACTAAATATCGAAAGAAAGTCGACTAAGTAACCTATAAAGCACTTCTAATTTTTTTTTTTTCTTTTCTTTTTTTTTTTTTTTTAAATAAAAGTGAAATTAAAATCGATAACCTTAATTTATGTATCACAGATGTCTGATGGTATAAGACAATTGTTATGTAGGCAATGATCAGACTTTTGAAATATATACGTATTGGAAATTTTCAGCCCATGGTCGGATATTGCCCCCAGCAATACTTTCTTCTATTAAATAAAGTAAGAATAATACCTGTAAAATATACGGATTATCTAAAATATTTACTTAGATTAATCAATTATTATCTATTATTTTCTTCAATATTCAATAGAAGAAAGCATTGGATTCGTAAAAAATTTCCACTTACGGTTTTCAACGGATTTACACGCTTTGAGAGGTCTAGAAGACAATTTGACCATTTTTAGAAAATGTCTGTCTGTCTGCGTGTGATTGTGTGAGAAAAATTTGTGGCTACTGTATATCCGGAACTACTGATCAGAAATGTATAAAAATTTACATTTTGATGCACCTTGACCTAAATTACAGCATACCGATTTTAGGTGAAAAATCTCTAAACAGGTAGCGCTGCTTTACAGCGATTTCCACAATTTAATGGGAGGTTATATCTCAAGTTCTATTGCGTATAATCAAACAAAATTTGCTATGTGAGAAGGTCACTATGATCTATTATGTTGATTCAATTTGTATGCTTATCGGCTTAAAGGTGTCTCGGTCATACAGAGATTTCAACAATTTAACGGAAGATTTTATCTTAAGAACTACTGCACAGAATTGCATATAAATTTATATTCAGATGCACATTGACATAAATAAGAGTCGATCAACTTTCGGTGTCAACCGCCCATCCGGTGGCGCTGCTACACAGTGATTTCCGCAATTTACGGTAAGTCTATATCTCAGGTTCTATTGCGTATCATCAAACAAATCTTGACATGGGGAAAGGCCGTTGTGAGACATTATGCTTATTCAATTTGGATGCTTATCAGTCAATAGGTGGCGATGCTATAATGCAAATTTCCTCTATAACGGGAGGGCTATATCTCAACTTCTATGCATAAAACCGTACGAAACTTGATATGTGAGATAACCATTATAAAAAAAGCATTTTTACTATTTTTATATTCAATGGAAGAAAATATTGGATTCGTAAAATTTTCGACAGCCGGTTTTTCATGAATTTGCATTTTTTGAGAGGTTTAGATTTGATAATTTTTAAAAAATGTCTGTGTGCGTGTGAGAGAGAGAGCAAACTTTTGTGGCCGCTGTATCTCAAGAATTACTCCACAGAATTGCATATAAATTTAAGTGCAGATGCATCTTGACCTAAATTAGTGCCTATCAACTTGTGATGCAATTGCTCAACAGGTGGTGCTGCTAGACCGAGATATTCAAAATTTCAGGGAATGCTATATCTTAGGAACTACGGGACGTAATTGTATATAGATTTATATACGAATGCGCCTTGATCTAAATTAGAGCCTCTCAACCATTGGTGTCAATTGCTCCAAAGGTAGCGCTGCTATATCGTGATTTATAAAATTTCAGGGAAGGCTTTATCTCAGGAACTACTTTACGAATATGCATATATAAATTTATATGTCGTTGAAATTTGTTATAAGTGTCTACCAACTTTTGGTGTTAATTGTTCAAAATGTGGCACTGCTATACAGCGATATTGACATTTTAAGGCGAGGCTATGTCTCAGGAACTACTGCAAAGAATTGCATGTAAATTTATATGTAGATGCGCCTCGACATAAATCAGTCTCTAACAACTTTTGGTGCCAATCTCTCAACAGGTGACGTTGTTATGCGTCGATTTCCGCAACTTCGGCGAAGGCTATATCTCAGGTTCTGTTGCGTATGATCAAACGAAACTTGATATGTACAAAGGCAATTATATGGCAGTATGTTGATTCAGGTTAAATGCGTATCAGCCAATAAATGGCGCTATTATATTACAATTTTCCCCGAGAACGGGAAGAAAGTGTCTGAACTTCTATGACATATATGAAACTTTATATATCTGATAATCATTATGAAAAAGCATTTTTTAAAACTTTATATATAGAGGATATAACTGTCTTTATTATTATTTTTTTTTTCCCAGGAAAATCATCTGCATTCATTATGGTACATAATTTTAATAAATAGTAGTACTAATAAATTATAATTACTGAGTGTATTTCTATAGGAAAATATAGAAAAAAATCTTGTGGTGGCCACATGATACTAGTCTATGTTTCCATATTTTTTTTACGCTGTATAACTATCAAATCCCTAAATAAAACCAAATCCCATTTTTCTATAATAACAGAACAAGATAAATTATTTTATATAATGCAATTAGAGGTTTTTAAATATGTTACAAAAAGGAACAGTATTTATTTGCTTGTATTTTCTAAACAAAAATGAATAAACTTATTTACTGTGATCCTTTAAACATGTGGGAAAGTTTTACTTTACACGTTTATAAACTTATGATGCTAACTGCTTTAAGTTGTTTATTATGTTAATGTAAATGAAGTAATAAATAATTCGCTTTTTGGAAAGATCTGTAAAACTCAAAACAATAGAATCAAACAAATTACAAATATTACACTAATATTAAGCTTTTCCATATAAGCTAAAAACTATGCAGCTTACAATATACATATATTCGATAACTTACAAAAGTTTTATTATATTTTTAAGAAGAAATATTTTTCTAATCCATTGCTTTTAATGTACTACAGGGTTGATAAAATTGTACGGATGATACATACATGATTGTCGCTCTCGTTCTAAGGACCGAATCCGAATGAAGCGACAAATATATCTTCTATAGATTATGCGGCAAAGGTTTATTCCATCGGAAAAAAAAAAGAACTGTAATTTTTGCTAACATTTTCTGCTGTAATGAAGTAAAAAAGAATGATAACAGTTCAGAAATTAAAAAATAAAGTAATATTTCATTTAGTTACATACCTGTGTACTCTATGTGCAATACGTCGTCGATCTGCAATATGCTGAAACAGTGTCAAAAAGTTATCAACAGCTGCTCGAAACATATCAGTAGAAATCGAGGAGACATGGCGGTCGATGCTATCATTCAAGTGAAATTATTAGTTACACGTCATTGATAAAAGCGATCTTTCAGAGAAAAACCCACAGCCAGAAGTTATAACACGCCAGATAACCTTGCTGGTCGGGCAAATTAAAAGTTGTGAGAGATGACACGTTGATCAGTTAAGTTAGGTTCAATCACATTATTTCCTCGTTTATTAGTATGAGCAATAGTCCCGCCTCGCATTAACACTTTAGTGGCCAAACAAGCCACTTCGCCTTAATGTCGACACAGCATGATCCTCCAGAAGTTTTCTGTAGCCGATCACTTGTGACTGTACACCTAACAAGCTCATTTATTGTGACTTTCTTGAAGACTGAAAAAAATATTACTACTAACGCTACTCTACTCACTCACCAAAGTACTAACTTCTACTCACCAAAAATGTTATTCGCCATAAATTTACACCATGATGGGACGTATAGGATTGTCGCAGTTGTTGTTACCGTTATCCCACGTGCAGCATTTTTGTGTGCTACAACTTTGTATTTAAAATGAAAACGGGACTCATCTCTCCGTAATATATGTGTTGAGACGATTTATATTTAAAAATAAGGATTTTGCGCATCCGCATTTAATTCTCCAAATGCCGTCCACTCATATGCATGCAATTGTCAGTTACTGCATTGATTGTAGGCGATAAAACTTAAATAATTTAATCACGGATACTTCAATTCTTCTCCAAAATGCAGTAAAATTTTAGATGCACACCAAAAGGAGGGGTATACTTAAAAAAAAAAAAAATCTGATGAGTGATTATTTCTTTTTTAAATTTACTGACGCTTAAAAAAAAAAAAAAGAATGTCATCCTTGTTATATGGTATTTTAAATTCATAACTTGCAGTTATGCCATTTTAATTGTAAAAAAAAAAAAAGATGCAGTATTGCATCTTTTTTTATATATATATATATAATATATATATACATATATTTATGTGTGTTAATAACTATAACACAAAGTAAATTATTATTGAAATCCGTACTGAAAGATATTTTAAAAGTATACAATTAAGATATTTATATCGTTATTTTAAACTATTCATTGGAAATATACATTTCAAATAAATATATATTTATATTATAGTATATTAAATTTTATACTAGAAATTAATGTAGTAAACGTATCTATAACAATTTTTTGATTTATTTGGAATTTTTACCATTTTACAAATTTTAGATTTATGAAAGCGTTGATTACCTGTGGCAAGTTTCGATAATCTAAAAATTTATTACAAATATAAAAAGAAGATTTTACAAAATAAAATAATAATAATAATAATAATAAATGTTTAAATGTACTAACCTTAATATCCTTTGAAAAAAAAAATAGTTAGTTTTATTTCAGATATTATAAATTTGAACTTTATACTAAAAATGTAATTTTCACCAGATTTTCGACTACCAGACTAAAAAATAAATTATGTGACAAGATAAACTAAATCAGTAATATTTATATATTTGTTCAGTAAATGCTCACGACATATTAACTGTTGCTAAGAAAGTTTATGTTTATGTTAAAGTATATAAATTTCTTTCTTTATAAATGCGAATAAAATATCAGACACAGTGCAAAATTATATTATTTTAGTAATAGTTTCTACGTAAAAGATCGTAAATAATTTAAAACATTGAAAAATGGGTACAGTACTTTTTAGACAAAAGTAAATACACATACAAGGATTGTGTTATATATATATATATATATATATATATATATTAGTTCATATATTTTCTTTACAATTTATAAAACATAAATTACCGTAATTTCTGTTACATACACCGCAGGTTATATAATCCAGTTTTGCACCAGAAATTTCAATTGATAAATAAATTTATATTTGTATGATCTCATCCTTCGTAAAAGCATGGATTCCTCAATTAAATAAAATTTCTGATGGAGAAATGACACATCTTACCTGCGGGTTATCTACCAGAAATTACGGTACATGGAATTTATAAGTTATGTTGTGCAAACTCTGATAAACAAACAAGATCTGTTAATCATACCATATTTTAGACAGTATAAAAGAAAAAAAAAGTAGTCATAAAGGAAAATACATTTTATTCTTATATTTGTAAATTTTACCAGAATTGTGTTTCCATCATATTAAAAAAAAAAAAAAATCCTTATAAATGCATTGATATTGAAAAACCCTCTAATGCTGTATTCTGGTACACAAATATTTTCTGGGGCTATTTACAGGAATATTAAGAACATTAATCAAAAGGTGTAAAAACATTACTTTGTTTCTTATTTATAGCGTTAATGAAAAAATCATTGTTTTTCCGATAACACACACTGGAAAGATGGGGTTTAGTAATAGCAGCAGTTGTTCATAAGAAATGTACTCAAGATTTTTCTCCTTTGCCTTTTCCTTGTTTTTATTTACTCGCCTTATGAACTAAATGGTAATTTGTCGGATACATTAATAAGTAGTGGCGTAGAGAAATATTTGATTTCCAAATAGTACTTTAGATATTTTTTAGGATCTTAAAGACTTGTTTAAAGTTTCTTGTGTGTTATTATATATTTAATGTATTATACTTTAACGTTTTAATGTTCACATTTTCTTTTGAAAATTACGAAATTTATTTTGATAATCACTTTTATTATATAGTGATTATAAATATATAAAATGAATAAATTAGCCTCGTTATCTTCTGGCTATTTCATATTAAGAGAAATTTTTAACTATACTTTAAGTGTATTGTTAAAATACGCAGTTATTATTATTATTATTATTATTTTATGACATTTTTGTGGAACTGTACACCTTTAAAATAGTGTAAGATACTATTCATATTTTGCACAGCTCTTAAATAACATTTAAACAAATTTTACTTTCATGTATTGATTTATACAAATTTTATTTTTTATTAATTTATTTATTGCAATTACTTATTAGGAAAGACATTTATATGTGAGTTATAAAGACCATAATGTAATCACTTTTTGAAAAATTTTGACATGGTGTTGCATAAAATGGACATTCAAGATGTATTCTGAAAGTGCTGAAACTCAGTATTATTCATATACCATTCTAGACTGATTCTAGACTGATCTTTGTATGCTAGAGAAAATGTATAAGCTGGATTATTTTGTAATAGGAATCTACATTTCAGAAATGTAAAATCTGTAAATAAAATAATGTCCATAACAATGTGATACGATGGTTTTTTAAGAAGGCATAATGATACATTTTTATTTTTATTTTTTACGGAAAATGAAAAACATGTTTAAACAAGAATTAATTTACATCGATTATCTTTTTTTTTTTTTTTTTTTTTTTTTTTTACCACAATATCATATACTGAGAAAAATATTGTAACGCCTTCTTATAGAATGTATAAGTGTTCGTTTTCTAAACCTCTAAACTAAAAATATAGATTCATATGCGCATAAGGGACACCAATAAACTGAATAGACGAAATGATCGAGAATTTCTTCTCTACACATTTTCAGATGGTAAAATAGTATTCTGAATATTCTGAAACTTTTGTATTGCGAGAAATTCTCGCTTGATTTTCTAGAATTGGGTCATAAACTAAGATTATAGTTGCTGAGACCCGCCTCTTGTATTCGCATTTATTTGCATAGGTTTTTAAATAACTTTGCTGTCGATAATATAGGTAAACGCTCTAGATTTTTAATAGGGGTTTTTAGAACTCGTTTTCAAAGGGGACTAGAATTTATATGGATGACATGGAACTATTTTTTCTAGAACCACAATTTAGATTCTGAATGTCAGTTACAGAATTTTTTCAGTGTAGCTATGATGAACGATTTGGACAAATATTTTATTTTTTTTATTATTTGCGTAAACCCTAGTTATTATGTTTTTATAATTTATAAGGAGAAAATATATATATATATATGTGTGTGTGTGTGTGTGTTAAAAAAATGGTAATTTGTATTTAGTTAGTTTAAATTTTATACATATTCTCGACCAAGTTAAATGTACAGCAAAGGATGCGATAAAGTTTAAAAATTAGAAATGCCAATTTATTTTCCTTGTATCCTTAAAATGGTCAATGGAAGCTTAATTTTGTGTGCAATTTTAAGGGTACATTTGGTAAACAGAATGAAATACATTGAATTAAATTTTTTTAAGAGAATACGATGTATATTTAATAAATAAATTAAAACAGCACATTAAATGTGTTTTAAACATTTATAATATTGTTATTAAAGATAATTACTAAAATTTTCATGATTGATAGTTTTATTGAAATATTCTTTTTTTTTTTTTTATCACGTACATGTCTATACTATAAGGCTAAAAATATAAATAATGAAACACATCTTACAATTAAAAAATATTTGATTTTGCTTCTAGAATATATATGTATGTATATATGTTACCGCAAAAATTCTGAAATCAGTTAATCTGCAGATTAGCTAGGTAATCTGCACATTAACTATGGTTATCCGATAAAGTGAAGAAAATTGTTTCATTTCTCGAATTACCTAGGTAATCTGCAAATTACCTAGATAATCTGCACACCTACTAGGCACTCGTTAAAGTAAAAATAAGATTTCTGGTGTTGTAATTTTACAGCACGCTGTGTTGTATTTGTTTTTTTTCATTCGGAAAAAAAAGAGATTAGTTTTTTTTTTCTTTTCTTCCTTTCGTTACTTATTTTAATCTGTATGTGTAGTAATTTTTATGTCTTTTAAAGTTATATTTGTTTTCATTTGTTTTTATTTATTTCATGTTTTTTATTCTGTCAATATAAGTTTGAAGATGTTATGCATTTTTAATATGAAATATAATAACATTAATAACTTTCAATAAATTCTATTTTATAAATGAAAGTTGGAATTTTAATACAGAAACGATTTCTTTTCAAAATAAAAATATTTAACCAATTAAAAAAAAAAAAAAAAAAAAAAAATGTTTTATTAACAACTTATATTGCTATTACTATAAAAAAAAATAATAATAATAATTCTCTAAAGAAATATTAAATTAAACAAATCAGAAACATTATTTAAGAAGTACTTCAAATAATTAAAACTGCTTTAATAATTTTTCGAAAGCATGAAAATTAAAATGACAGTTTTCCAATGCTTTAATCGACTATATTTTGCAGCATGCATCTGTACAAGTTTAGCAAATATATTAATTTTACAATAAATAATAAGAAACAAAAATAAATAAAAAATAAAAACTTTATTAACACATTTTATGTGATAAACTACAACGGAATTATCTGAAAAAGCGAACAAAATTATAAGAAAAAAAATTAAAATATAATCATTATATAGAAAATATATAAAGGAAACTTGAAATTGAAAGAAACAAAAACAAAAAAAAAGTGTAATGAAATGATACACTGTAAAAACAAAAATGTAAAATCACGGTATTTGACCGTATAATTTTAAGGGAAATGACCGTTTTGCTACCTAAACGGTCATAATCCGTAAATTAATATTTTTGAAAGCATTTTAGGAAATAACCGTTTATTTTTACAGGCAATAACCGTTTTGCTAGCTAAACGGTCGTAGCCCGTAAATTGATGTTTTAAAAGTATAATTCTTTTGAATTTTTACGATAAAAAGCTAATCTACGCAAATTGCTCTTATCTTCTATCAAACGATTTTTTTACGAGAAAATCTTTTATTTTGTTTTTTAAGAAGGGTGAGAAATTCTCACCCATTATTTTCCTCTAATGAAAATCCTGAAATAAGACTACCTCTTTAGTGCTAGTGTTTACGAATAAAAATGATTTCGAAAAATATATTAGATTTTCTTTCTCAAAAACCAGCATAGTCAGTCTTTATAGAAAAAGTAGAGGAAAAAAAAAAAGGCCACTAGCCACAGAATTTCTAGAAAAAAGCGTTTAAAGTTTCCGTAATCTTTAAATAGTTGGGATTTCGCAATTTGGCCAGCGCTACCGTGGCGTGCTTAGTAGAGCACAAGGCTATCACCCAGACGACCAGAGTTCGATGCTACCTACGGGCTTTTTTTTTATTTTTTTCCTTTTTATGTAATCTAAACTTTTATTTATTTTTACCTTATTTTATAATTCAATTCAAATTTGAAAATTTTAAGAAAAAATTAGTTAATTTTCTTCAATAAAAAATAATTAAATTTTGCTATTTGCAATATTTATAACTTAAAAATATAATAAATTTCTATAACTTAAAAAATAAATTTAATTTTTGTTTTAACTAAAAGTAAAAGTTTTCCAATATGATAATTAACTGACTTCTTAATTTTGTCAAAAATAGCAAATTTAAATTTCAAAATAGTCTTAAAAGAAAATATATTTTATGCATAGTTTGAACGTTGACAATATTCAATCACTTTAAAAAATTTCTGTAAAAATAAAGCATTTTTTTAAACATAAATACAACATAGGTTGTTGTATATTTTTACAGCTAGTTCTGTAAAAATAATTGAAGATTTGTTACTTCACATTGTGCTGTAAATCGGTTTAAAAAATTTTCTAGTCTTTTTGTGCGTATGACACGATTTATCAACCTATCAGTTCTGATGTTGACTTTATCAGTTTTTGTAAAGAAAGGTCACGGTAATCCCAACGGCGCAGTTAGTAAAGCGCTGGCCTTTGAAACCGGAGATTGTGAGTTCGAATCCTGGGCTGCCGAAGACGGTTTGCGTAGAATGAAAATTAATAAATTAGCTTTCATGCGTAAAAAAATAAATAAGTTGCTTAATGTTGTGGATTTCTCACTGCACGCATGTGTGATAATTGCAAGAATTTTTTTCAAAGCTTCCGAGAAACTCAAACTTTAACTTTTAAATTTACGGTCAATGCTGCTTTTTTTGCAGGTTAGTTGTATGTTTCATCACAACGTAAAATTACTGGCGATACATCATTCATCGTCTAAATGTTTTTTTTTTTTTTTTTTTTTTTTTTTTTTACGGGCTTTGTCTGGAATCTCTGCTGCCGGGCTTTTCCCGTAATTTTACTGCAGCATTTTTTACAGTGTTAAAAATGCATAAAAATTTTATATTAAGGAATTATTATATAATGCCATAATACTGAATACCATATTTTTCAGAGTAAAAATTAATACTTTTTTTTCAGTATTAGTAACGTAAATCAATTTTAAAATAAATTAGTTTTAAAAAGTTGTGGTTTAATAGTTTTATTTCGGGAGGAAATAATTACCGTGTTGTAAATTTAATATTCATAATTCAAAATGAAGTTTCGCGAGTGAGAGCTTTTAATTAAGATTAGATTCCATTAATAAAATGCAGACACTTATCAAATTTACATTGACAGAATTAAAAAAAGAGAAGAAATAAAATCAAAATTAAAACAATTATAACTTACTTGTTACATTAAATTTTGTGTTGGTCATAATAAGAAACCTAATCCCGGCTTCGGTGCTCCACGTTTTGCTGTTTATCAGCGGAGCTGAAGGGATAAAAGTTAGTTTGTGTTTGAATTGAAGGTCATTCGCATATCTGTATCACATGACTGTTTGACGTCATAGGGAATGTAAAAGAACAAAGGCTCGAAACAAACATTTGAACTTTAACGGCACAGAAGCCGCTAGTGTGCAGATTACCTAGTTAAAATGCGAAAAACGCTTCATTTCTCACTTTAACGGGTAATTTTAGTTAATCTGCAGATTAGCTAGGTAATCTGCACATTAACGGATTTCGTGCTTTAACGTTAATATATATATATAATATTTTAATCGGTGATGACAATTTTTTTTTTTTTTTTTTTTTTTTTTAGTATGTTAAACAGTTTCTTTGTTAGAAACGTTACTAACGTCGAATTCTAATATAAAACAGTATATTGATGAGAAAATTAGAAAGATATTTTTAATAATCGAAGGAAATTTTTGGTAAATAGTATATTTTAATAAATTAATTTAATAAAAATTCAACAGCCTAGAAACGATGGTAATAATAGTTTAAACATTCGAATTAATATAAATGTCTAAAGAGAAAAGAATAATTAAAATTACGAATTCGCATTCTTCTTTAATCACGGTTTATTCAAAGAATTATTAAACGGGTTTAATTAAGAGTCTTAAACGGGTATAATTAAGAATAACATTCGTTTAATTAGCCTTAAAATAATAATTTTTAACAATAAGAAAATATTTAAAACTAGCAGGTTTTCCTTACTTCGCTGTTCACTATATTTAAATGAAATCTCAAAATTCTATAAAATTATTAATAAAAGAAAATCTTACAAAAAAAAAAAAATAATAATAATAATCGAAATCATTTCTCAATTAAATTTCTCGTTGTCTTTGAACCGTCGCCAATTGCCCATTGCGCAGAACTAATGCGACCTAAAAATGTATCCAACCATCCCGCTGTCTTTCGTATTGGTTTTCTCGTCGCAACATGTCAAATCCGATCTTCACTGCCTTGAACTTTTGCCCAGTCCTTCCCGCGGGTAAAGTTATAAGTTTACTAAAATCCATAACATTGCATGTACTAAATTCCATGAAATTGCATTACATATTGCGTACATTTAACCAACACCCACACACCAAAACTCGACATTCCGAGCTAATTTGGAGCAAAGCTACGCTCTAAAACTACTCTTTTATGCCCCGTTCGCCCCAAGAGAGGAGGGATTGTTTAATTTTGTAAAATAGTGAGTGATGGGTGCGCACTGCGCATAACAAGCAGAAACACTAAAAAATCGTCTTCCAGAAGTAATTTGGAGCAGAGTTACGTTTTAAAATGTGTTTCCTCCTCCGATCCCTCCCCCATAAAATAGGGAAAGTGTGTAATTTCGCAAAATGTTTTTATACTAGGTGTATACAACCAAACCACATGCCAAAAATAGCTTTTCTAAGATAATTTGGAGTACAATTATGCAAAATTTTTGACCAAGAGGAGATAAAAGGAAGAATTTCGCAAAATCCATTTGTAATGTGTGTTGGGTACGTACAGTCGGTAACAAAACTGTCCGAACACTAGCGAAAATTCCCGTGTAAAAAATGTACACTTCATAAGGTTTTGTTATATAAATCCTTATCGAATCGTGTTTTTAGACTGACTAAGAACAGGATTCGACAAGGATTTATTTATCAAAACCGTATGAAGTGTACTTTTTTTACGTAGGAATTTTTGCTAGTGTTCGGATATTTTTGTTACCGACTGTATAACCAATCCAGACATCAAAAAATCGCTTTCCTGGGATAATATGAAGCAGAGTTACCCTTGAACACGTGTTTTTACCTCACCCTATCCCTTCGCGTGTAAAGGGAAAAAAAGGCGAAGTTTTGCAATATCTCTTTATAGTGCGTTTTGGGAACGCATAAGCAACTCACAAGCAAAAAATAATTTTATTGAGATAATTTGAAGTAAAATCACTCTTGGAAACTTGTTTATTGCCACCTGCCCAAAAAAGGGAACGGCGGATTTTCGTAAAATTCTGTTACAATAGGTGTTGGATGCACACAAACAAACCACACATCATAATTCGAGACTTTAACTCTATGGATTTCCATGGACGAATTTAGCGCTAAAAAAGCAATCTTGAATTTGAACCCTCGTGACACCCCATCAAAATCGAAAAGCGCAAAAATACAAAAATATGTTTTCATAATTATCCTTGAGAAAACACATGGTGGTTTCAACTTCTTTATTGATAGAGTTTTTTCTGGAAAAATTTGGATTTGAGAAATTTCCCCTCAAAAAGAGTATTTCACCCTTCCCCGTCCCCTTAAAATAAAAAATTTCAAAATCGCAGATTTATTATTATTATTATTATTATTATTATTTATTTATTTATTTATTTATTTAACTAAAGTCTAGTTTGCCTACGTGCATTTTTTTTTTTTTTTTTTTTACTCTGAAGTAAAGCGAGCCAAGTTATACTTACAAACGTGTTTTTCCCGCCTGTCTTCCCAGAGAAATAAGGGGAAAATTCGCAAAATTCTGTGTTAGTGCGGTTCAGGAATTTAAAACAAACCTATACACTAATATTTGTATCTCTATGTCAAATAGAATCGCCATGTCTGTGCTGAAGTCAGTCAGTTTACTCTTTAAATATTGAAACAAATCTTATTTGACACATTTTGGTAATCCGGAAAAATATATAATGAATATAAATACGGCACTAATGTTTAGCTTAACTATTTAAGATGAATTGTAAGACAAGACAAATTAGCCAGATAGAGAAAAAAAAAAAAGTGTAAAATATTTTAATTCATACAAATCTCCAAATTTACGAAATAATAATAATAATAATAATAATAATAATAATAATTAAAAAATCTGGTGTGTCACTCACACGACTTTCTCTTACCCTGCATTTGAGTACTATAAAGATAAATTGCTGATTAGGTCATACGACCAAAAAGGTAAGATAGTAAAGTTTAATCTACTTTAAAAATAATCTAAAAAAGATTTATGAACAGTATTATTTCATATATTATTCAACCCCTTGTTCAATTATCTTGCCTACATATATTTTTTAGAACAATCAAGGTTGTTATTGATTTGCTTTACAAAGTTGCCAATCTTGATCATGAACTTCAAACTACCAAATTTGACTTCTCTATAGCTATTTCTTTATAAGTTATGCTCATAAAAAATATACATACAGATCAACCGCTAAAAATTTGACTTTTGTTATCAGAGGAGCTCAAAACATGATATTATACGAAAACCAAAGTAGAAAATTAAACTTCTAAAAACAATTTCTTTAATGTATGGGTGTGAGAAATTCATTTTCCTCCATGAGCAGTTTTCGTCGACCCAGTAAAATGCGCTTCCATCAATTACATTCAACATAAAATGACGTTTATTTTAATTTTGGGTAGCTCTGTATAATGAATATAAATTATATACATAATTCACTACGGTATTAAAATTAGTGTTCCATCAAAAACATTTGAAAAAAAGTGAAATACACTTCCAGAAATTTCCAAGTATACCCCCAATATATTCAGTTACTTTGGGTAGTCAAGTAAATGAATGATGAATAATATCCATTCCCCAATCTACACAAAACATGCTTTTATGCATATAAAAAAATACATGTTAATTATACTTTTTTTTAGGGTAGCTTTTAGATGTTAAACTCTATTTACCTGCAATTTCGTTAATAGACGAAATGTATTTAAAATCTCTTGAATAGCTGTGCATAGGTACCCTTTGCTTGATCGCAACAAAACGTTTAGTGTAACATCACTATATAATACAGTTATAGATTATCGAGATTGAACTTCCTGTACTTATTTGTTTTTGAGATATGATGATAAGAGGCATATACAGTCGGTAACAAAAGTGTCCGAACACTAGAAAAAATTTCTATGTAAAAACAGTACACTTCATACGGTTTTGTTTAATAAATCCTTATCGAATCGTGTTCTTAGACTGACTAAGAACAAGATTCGACAAGGATTTATTTAACAAAACCGTATGAAGTGTACTTTTTACTAGTGTTAGGTCACTTTTGTTACCGACTGTACATACAGACAGACATTCAGACACACAGACCAACCGCTAGAAACATAATTATCGGATTCAGGTCACCTCAAAACGTGTAAATTTAGCGAAAATTCAACTTCCAAAATTTGACCCCAAAACAATACTTTTTCTAACATATATATGTTACCTCTGAAGTGCAGAAATCTGTTAATCTGCAGATTAGCTAGGTAATCTGCACATTAACTAAGGTGATCCGTTAAAGTGAGGAAAATTGTTTTATTTCTCAAATTACCTAGGTAATCTGCGAATTACCTTGATAATCTGCACATTACCTACTAGGCACTAGTTAAAGTGAAAATAGGATATCTGGTGTTTTTTCATTTGGAAAAAAAAATAGTTTCTTTTCTTTTTTATTTCTTTCTTTACTTATTTTAATCTGTATGTGTTTTAATTTTTATATCTTTTAAAGTTATATTTGTTTCATTTTTTATTTATTTCATTATATCATTAGTTTGAAGATGTTATGCATTTTTAATATGAAATATAATAGCTTTAATAGCTTTCAATAAATTTATTTTATAAATGAATGTTAGAATTGTAATACAGAAACGATTTCTTTTCAAAATAAAAATATTTAACAATTTAAAATTTAAAAAAAAGTTTTATTAACAACTTATATTGCTATTACTATTTAAATACTAGAAATATTAAATTATATAAAATATTACTAGAAATATTAAATTAGACAAATCAGAAGCATTATTTAAGAAGTACTTAAAATAATTAAAACTGCTTTAACATTTTTCAGAATGCATGAAAATTAAAATGACAGTTTTCAATGCTTTATTAAACTATATTTTGCAGCATATATATATCTGCACAAGTTTAGCAAATATATTAATTTTACAAAAAAAAAAAAAAAAAAAAAAAAAAAAATCCTTTATTAACATTTTTTATGTGATAAACTACAACGAAATTATCTGAAAAAGCGAACAAAATTTAAAATAAATAAATAAATAAATAAATAAATAAAAATATAATCATGATATATAAAATATGTACAGGAAACTTGAAAAAATGTAATGAAATGCTAAAAAATGTACAGAAATTTCATATTAAGTATTTATTAAATGCCATAATATTTTTCAAAGTTAATTATTAATATATCTTTTTTTTTTTTTTCAGTATATAATAGTAATTTAAATCAATTTTAAAATAAATTAGTTTTAAAAAGTTATGGTTTAATAGTTTTAGTTCGGAAGGAAATAATTACTGTAATGTAAATCTAATATTCATAATTCAAAATGGAGTTTCACGAGAGACATCTTTTAATAAAGATTACATTTCATTAATAAAATGCAGACCCTTATCAAACTTATATTGACAGAATTAAAAAAGATAGAAATAAAATCAAAATTAAAACAATTATAACTTACTTGTTACTTTAAATGTTGTGTTAGTCATAATAATAAACCTAATCATGGCTTCCATCCTCCACATTTTGCCTTTGCCGTTTATCGGTTTATCATCATAGCATAGGGAAGGGAAGGGGTAAATTTTTAGTTATGTTTGAAGGTCATTCGCGTATCTGTATCACATGGCTGTTTGACGTCATAGTGAATTAAAAAAAAAAACTAAGGCTCGAAACAAACATTTGCACTTTAACGATACTGAAACCGTTAATCTGCAGATTTCCTAGTTAAAATGCGGAAAACTCTTTATTCTTCACTTTAACCGGGTTATTTTAGTTAATCTGCAGATTAGCTAGGTAATCTGCAGATTAACGGATTTCGTGTTTTAACGGTAACATATATAGTAAGGGAGAATATATATATTGTACTCTAATTGCGACATGTGCGCATTAAATCATTGGTGGTCGCAGATTCTCCAAAGTCCCATCAAAAATATACTTCTGGGACTATTGGATAACGTGATTTATTTGACCTGATATGGTTCAAAATTTGAGCTCTTGTTGTTTGCTGGTGGTCAATATTTCACCAGTTTCTCGATTTAATACTTTCTTCTTTCTTTACCACTTCTGGTGCTCCTCAAAACCGGAAGGCACTTCTCTGCTACCTTCATTCCGGGTTGTTTTAATACCGGAGCTAGGAATTTTCTATTGACATAAGTAACTACAGCAACTACAGCAAGTATTTGCGACTGTTTACAGTTTTCAAATCTAACGTTACACTTTTTTTTTTTTTTTTTTTTTTTTTTTCTTTATTACAGTCTCAATTTATTTTTTACTTTCACTTACCCATAAGGTAGAGAAAGTATTGTTCTTGTGTCAAAATTTTAAAATCGAGTTTTTGTTAAATTTACACGTCTTGAGGTTCCCTGAATCCAAAAATCATGTTTTTGGCGGTTGGTTTGTGTGTGTATCTGTGTGTATGTCTGTGTCTATCTAAATTTGTATCTAAATGTGTATCACACTGGGATGCTACACTAAGCTTTTTGTTGAGAACAAACAAAAGGTTCGTATACAGGGACACCCAATAGAATTCAAATACATTGCGTCTATGGGGGGGGGATGCAGGCAAGTAGAGTTTAACATCTATATACTGCACTAAACCAAATCAAACGAATATATATATATGCATGACAACATGTGTCACGTAGTATAGAAATCACCGTTCGTTTGCAAGGCTACACAAAAGGACTAGATTACAATGCGACAATACTTAAAAATTAATGGAAGCGTACATTATTTGTGCCGTGTGATATTAATATAGGATTATATTTATGTGAACCGTATGATGTGTACGTAACCTTCAGAAGATATGAAAGGCTGCCAATATTTAAGTCATAACATACTTTTATATTTGCTAGTGGAAGTGGTTTACTATAATATTTTACTAAGTCCAGGAAAGGTGCTCAGGTATTGAAAGTAACTACTCGTAGTCACATGATGAATAATATATATATATTTTTTAAGCTAAATATTCATTACTTGGTTTTTTGTATATTTACACGTTTTGCGGCTTCCTGAATACCGAAGTCAAGTTTTATAATTTGATATCTGTCTGTGTATGTTAGAGTAAATTAAAAACAAACAATTTCAGGCAAACCAAATGATGTATTTTGAAGTTAAAACGTTTGTTACTACAAAAGAGTGTTTTAGTTTGAAAAGTTTCAAGGAATGATGCTAGTGAAAGTTGTCTGAATAATTTTAAATGAACTTTCGAACTTAATTACCGATTTGAATTCCATATAAATGTAGATACAATAATGAAACGGGGGGTTGAGGGGGATGGTAGCAATCCTCCCATAGAATTATTTGTCAAATAAATCTGTTTAGAAGCCTAATTTGAATTGTTTTAACATAAGTTTACTTAACAGTACTCGTTATCTTAACCCTTAATCTCTAATCTGTACTTATAGTATTAAATTTCCGGGTAAAAGAAAGGCGTGTGATGGACACGTCAGATTATTTATCTTAAAATTCATTGCATAAATTTCAGATACTAAATTATATATATGTTAACTGCAACATAAACTGCATTTACCTATATAAATACAAATCAATAATATGCAACATTTCATCGGTATTTAAGGAATTAAATATTTTAATTTCAATTAAGCAGACCAAATAAAGTGCAATATGGGATATAGAATAATTTATTACAAAACCTTCAGAAGACAGGAAGCCTTAGAATTAATGAATTCGAACTTATTAATGATTTATCCATGTGAAAATGCTGAGTTTAATTGCATCGGAAATACTTGCTTTTAATTAGCATTTGTGTATAGAGAAAATTCAGCATCCACAGAGATGATTTTCATTTAAGATAGGTTTAATAAGTTCTGCTATTTGATGCTCTAAATCGCCTAATTAAATGAATCAATTTCATATGTTAAAATTTATCATGGGGATTTCCTGGTTTAACCGATATCTTTTATGAAATAACTCAGCGATAATTTTATTAAGTCATTCTAAATATTTTGTTTGAGATATATCTCTTCTGAAATCTATAAATTCAGAGTATAAAAGGAAAAGTATATAATGTCATAGAAAATCGATGTAAAAATAAATAATATTTTTCATGTAATTCAAACGCGGTTTTAGTAATTTTCTGTTAGTTTCTTATGATTTAAAAATGTAATTATGTATACATCTATATATATAATATATATATGCATATATATATATATATATATATATATATATATATATATATATATAGAGAGAGAGAGAGAGAGAGAGAGAGAGAGATTATTTTTTGTAAAAGTATATAGATTTTACTTCATTAATGAATAATTAAATGATATTTCTATTACTGTGACTTGAAATTTCATCATGTCGTATGGATTTTTTTTTTTATTTACAAATTGGTATTAAATATAGTGTTTGCTTATTTTTAAATACACTATAATATATTGTCCAATGCAGTGAGCATAGTCTTCTTGTTTTTAAGAAAAAATACTTTACATTTTTGATATGAATTAGGGTTCTTAATATTTACATAATACTAGTATTTAAATAAGTGAGAACGAAGTAATTAATTATAAATATACTCGCATACAAACAAACAAAAAAAAATTCTTCTTTGATTAAAAGGTAACAAGTTATTTATTTAAGTTCTTTATACGCGATTATGAAAAATTAGTCATTAATTTATTATCTTTGTATGATATCACACATTAATAGAAAGATTTAATAGTAAGTTACTTTTCAGAATGATGTAATTAATAACTTGTTGCTTTTTAGTTAATATCGGATATATGAGTTTATTAAAACAAAAAAACATTTTCTTCCATGTTCTGTATTATTTATTATGAAATAAGTAAAATAAAACTCCCAGTCTCATTGCAGTTTTGGCACACGCACACACACACACACAAATCTTTGACTAAATCAATAAAGTTAATTTCCTAGTATATAACCTAATATCAAATATAATTATCAATAATGACCTGTTAAACTTTTAATTTGATTTTTTTTTTTTTTTTTTCGAAATCTTTATACGCGAACAGTTAATAACGTTATCAAAACTATATTGTGTAAAATAATAATAATAATAATAATATTAATTATAATACCAATAATAATATTTCGGCAACTATTCAATATTTTATGTAATATAAGTATTTTTTAAATCAGTTGATTTTATATTTCTCGTGTCTTGTACAGAATAAAATAATGTTTCTTCAATGAATATTTACAGTAATTATTAAAAAACTGTAATATTCCTTACTCAATATTTTCAAAAATTATTCTGTTTGTAGTATATTATTATTCAAATATTCTATAATCTCTCGCACTGGATTTGCAGATTAAAGTTCTGAAACCAATAGGCAATAAACCCCGAAAAATCTGCACAAATATTTATTTCTAGTGCTTTAAATGTATCAATCATTATTTCACAATATTTGTAATAATTACGATATTTTGAAAAACATTTGTTAAAATTGTTGTAAAACAATACACATATATATACATAGAGTGCCGAAAAAAAATCTTTACACTTAAGATTAAACACACCAAAAAAAAAAAAAGCATGTCAATTGCCGTTTCCACCATAAAAAATTATCGAAATTCAGTAATGACATGTGGTGTTAGTCAATCACATACGACCTTTGTCTTTTTACATTTTATTGCCATCTGCAGCCGTTTAATTATGGATCTCTGGCAACATCTGTCAGATGGCTGCATCTGGCTACATCTAGAATCATCTGCCAGATCTCTGGGTACATCAATCACAGAGTCCCATTCTCTAGCAGGGTATTTCTCTTCCATTTTAAGCTTAATCTGGGCCACTGTAAGGAGTGGGAATACCGATGTAGGTTCTCAAACTTTTAACAAATGAACGAAATATTGGCTGTCGGGAGAAAAGAGCAGACAGCCTTACTCTAAAAGACTGCGAGGCGAACTGAGTGATAATATTATGGGGAAAGGTCGTCTGTGATTGACTAACACCCCATGTCATCCCTGAGGTTCGATACATTTTTATGACGGAAACGAAAATTGGCATGCGAAGTTTTTTTTTTTTTTTTTTTTTTCGCTCAAGTGTAAAGATTTTTTTTCAGCACTGTATACATATAAATATATATATATATATATATATATAGATAGATAGATAGATAGACAGATATAGATAAATAGATAGTTAGATAGATATTGATATATGTATATGGATAGATAGACAGATAGCTTTTTAATTCTTCAATAAAAATACTATATAAGAATTATAGACTAAAATCATTTAATTAATACGATTTTGTACTATTATTTTGTCTTTTCGTGAAATGCATATCTTTTGACAGAAAGTTCGAAAGAAGAATCGAGATGAATGCATTTTTTTTTTTTTCATAGAACTTTTTATTTATTTATTTATTTATTTATTTTTTGTTGACCATTACAATTTAATAAATAATTCTAAAAGGAATCGACCTACATTTTATTATTTAAAATATTCCGTGTGCATCTAATGTCAATTAACCTCACTGAAAAAGATCAAATTATTAAAAATTCTGCGGTTTATCACTAATGATTTTTTTTTCTTTTAGGAGGGGATAATTCGAAATTCACCGGTAGATTACGTTAATATGCAGAATAATGCAATCTTTTATCTTTATTGAATTTTCATCTTCATTTTTTAACATCAGTCTGTCAATGGTTTCGCAGGATCTCTTTAATATCAGATCTATGCTTTCATCACCAGATGAAACGTTGCTAATGTTATATTAGAAAAACTATGAATCAACATCCTCCGCATCGTACAAGTTTTGCCAAAGGAAACAAATACTCATTAGGATGGCCAAGATTATACATATAAACCTTTGGAATATAGAATTTTGCTATTGTTTTTCTGTTTATGGCCTCGAAATGTAAAATTAATTTCAACGCATCTTCTTCATATTTTACACATATGGAATAAGATTATGTAAACTATGACATGTATTTACCATTTTTTTTTTTTTTTTTTTTTTTTTTTTTTTTTGTGGAATATCTATATACTGTTGAATGTATAATACTTTATAAGAAGGAAAATCATCACGTGGAAAATTCGTACACTCTTGAATTAATTAAAAAATATATTACTCGACAAAGCCGGATATTTTCTTTAATAAAAGTCTAAAACCACTTAACATGAAGCTCAAGAAAAGTAGCCTGTTATTAAAGTATCCGCACAAGCATTATTCAACCACAGACTTTCTGTGTAAATATAAGTGGCACGTATGAATAATACATATTTGTAATACCTATTTTATATTTTAGAACGGGAAAAATAAGCATTTTCAATAAATGCTTGATTTAAAATTAATTTATTCTAAAGTGGCAAAAGTTTTAACGTTAATCCTTACCATCCTTATTGCAGCTTGCTCAGATGTTAAGTTATAAATAAAACATTTTTAAGAAATTCTACAAATTACATTAAAATGCATCATGTATTTCTTAAATTTAAGCACGACTCTACAGAAATTAAAAACAAATGATACATGAAAGTAGCAACACACTGTGTTCATGCAATTTTGCATTAATGTCCCTTATCATGATGAAGACGCGCGCTTAATCGTTTTGTTTGTAATTAAATACTGCGTATTTTGTTTTCAGTATATGTCAATTCTTAAAAACGTTTCATTCATGCAACAGTTTTAGGTTATTTTTTCTACACGTCAAAAGTACACGTGGAGGTCAAGAATGACCTCCTGATTTTTTAATATTTTCTAAATACAACAATCTATCAGTCTATAATTTTCACTCTCAGTTCATGTGCGGTGTTGTGATCATTTAAATTAAGCCAAATTACGAATGCTTCTCTAATTATTCTAATATCGATATATACAGATATATACGATATATATACGATATATATAATATCGATATATACGATATATATGTGCAAGTTTTCCGCGCTATTAGAATTGAATTGCAGAAAAAACGCGTTTTTCGATGCACCCTAATATATATATATATATATATTACTGTGCCAAAAGTAAATAGACAGGGTGTTAAGAAAAAATGTGTTTTTTAAAAATATATTAAACACTGTATTAATAGCATGTCGATCTTCCGTTAGTATAAAAAAAAATGTTTTTATTCTAGCTCGCTGAGTATCAATCAAACTATTAATATGTTGTCGATCTGCAAATTACCGAATTCTTCAAATTATATTGTTTCCAATTACTTGTATTCGAGGATTTTGCACGTCTTTTAGCAATATTACTTTGTAAAATTTTTTAAACATTCTCGATTAAGTTCATATCAAATGCCTCACCCAGCCAGGGAAGAATTGTGAGCCATTTACGGGATTTCCAGACAGTCGTTTTTTGAACTCGATGACAAAGTGCACCATCTTTCATGAAAACGTAATCTTCGCGATTCAAACTGCTTTCTTGAAAGATCAGAAAAGACTCTCTTTTAGAATTCCAATATATTTTTACGCATCTTTTTACCACCACAAAACACCAAAACATTTATTTCACCATACGTCGCCACGCCATTGCACTATTGCCGCCCTAATTTAGAATTTGCTACGAAAATCGGTCTTCCCACTGCATTACAAAATGAAACAACAGTCATTTTTACCCTCCGTCAGAATCGCAACTCGTCCGGAAAAATAACATGTCTCCAAACATTTATCCTTAGAAACCATTTCTTTTGATCAATTAAATCTCCGCTTTTTTGGAATTTTGTTAACAGAGGTTTGTTTTTGGCTACTCTTTTATAAAGGTCTACATAGATACCTCTGAGCATTTCGATGAGGCAAATTCAAAGATATAGTTACATCATAATGATATAGTTTTTGGGATTGCTTATGATTTTTCGAACTAATGCACTTCTTTTTCTAGCAGACGATCCATGTCGTCCTGATTTTGGTATGAAACACTTGTCTTTTCATCGCTTTTGAGCTGCACCACCACACGACTAACAGTTGAAAAAGGTACGTTTAATGTAGTACTGATATCACGCTGAGATTTATTACCTTCAAATTGGACAACAATGTATCCTCGAGTAAAATCATTTAATACCAGTGGTCCACTTATCCGTGACATTTTAAAACAGTGTTAATGGACTGCGTTCCGTTTCCGTAAACACCTGTAGATTCCTCACACCTACCCGTTTTTATATTATTAAAATTTTTTTACATTTTTATGGTGTCTATTTTTGAGACACAGTAATGTATATGCGTGTCCTCTTAATGTTCTGCAATATATAGGTTCTTTGAAATTTATTTAGTTATTTATTTTAAATACACATCGATTGTGTTAATTTTCAATTCAAACGTTGCAAACTAAATGCTAAATGACTCTGAAATTGTTTATTCAAAATTATATTGTATGTTTATTCAAGAAATACTAGGCATATAAGTGTATTCTTCAAGAAATAAATATTCATAATGTATAAGATATAAATAACAACATAAAAATATCTAATAATTAGTCTATTTTTTTTTTTTTAAATTATGTTGAGTTTATGAATATTTTACAATTTAAATAAAACTTAAATAAAAAAAAAAGAAAAGAAAGTTATAATATATCGTTTATTTCTGAAAATGTTACGCATTTTACTATTGAAATAATTTTTATTAATACTAAATCATTCTTTGTATTTATAAAATCACAACAATAAAATAAAAACTTTCTTTTACCAGAATGCAACGATATTAGTGATATACTTCATCCGTGTAATAACCAAACCGACTGAAAGTACTAAACTCAAAAGCAAATGAAACACTTAGTTTAATTAGCATTTGTCTGCAAAGAACTTCCTCTGCTTCAATAACCTAACATTTAGTAAGACAGCGTTTAATATGAATAGTTTCCGGTGATCTAAATCCGATAATTAAAATAATTAATTTCAGATGATGCAGTGCGTTGTGAATATACTTCAGTTTAATCTGCTGTTTAGGATGTAATGTACCAAGAATTCTGCTCAATAACACAATATGCGTGTTTACGCGTATCATTTATTTTGGTTATAATTTAGTGCAGTTACTTAACTGAAATTCAAAGATTTTTCACGATTAATTAGTTTAGGTTCTTTACTTATGTAGGCAATTGTATTATTGTTATGTATTAATTTTTTTAAAGTGTTCTAGTAAACCATTTTAAAATATAGAAATACTATTGAATTATTAAATAAAATTTATGAATACATGGTAATAATAATTAATCATCATACTGATCAAACACCATGAAGGAAGATTTAAATTAGTAAGCTAACAATAAAAAATTACATATGGAAGTTTTACCAGTATCGTCCCATTATAATAAAAAAATGAATTATAATTATTAACAATAAACTATTAAGTTAACAAATTTAATGTAATTTAACAAGGATATACATATTATATCTATATCTATATCTACCGAGACATGTCTTAAGTAAATAGGCACCACAATTTTTAAACAATGTTATTTATTCCATTGTATCTACTTGATACAAAAACAAAATATATACGTTATAACTTAGTTGAACCCCCGCTTGCTTTATTAAAAGCCTTTACTCTGTCTGGCATGGAAGCAATGAGTTCCGCTATCTTATCCTGAGGAATTTTACTCCACTCCTCACAAAAACATTACAAAAGTTCTTTACGAGAATTAGGTTGTTGTGGACGTCGCTTAAGTGCACGATCGAGAAGAGCCCATACGTGTTGTATGGTGTTCATATCCGGGGGATTGACTGAGCCATGGAATCTTTCGAATGCCCTGTTTTGCTTTTCATTCTTTGGTCCTTTTAGCCGTATGGCAAGGAGCGTCATCTTCCATGAAAAGCGTCAATGATTTATTCAGTACCCCACTTGAGAATATTGGCAAAAGTCCCTTCTCCAATATGACAATGTAGTTTTCACTATTGACATTACCCACACGTTCCACTAGGTCTGATTTTCCAGTGCTCCAAATCTTACCCCACACGAGAATGGAAAATCCGCCATGCTTTACGGTTGGTTGTAATCGATTTAGGCTAAATTCTTGTGTGGGTTGTCACCAGATCTATGTGCGTCCGCTACGTGAAAACTGAGCAAAAGTGGACTCATCTAAAATGATTGTCTGCTGTCAAAATGTCAAATCATGTTTGGACATTGTAGTTGCTCATTTTTTCTTTTCTTAATATTGGCTACAGTGAGAATAGGTTGGCGTCTAGCAGCTTTCCCATGATATCCTAACTTATGAAGATATCTGATTGCTGTATGGCGACTCACATTAAGCTGTACTTCCACATGTGCAGCCTTGCAACGAGGATGCTTTTCGACGATCCTTTTGGTAGCCCTCAGTTAACGTGCTGTTGGTCCAGGTCGACCTGAACGTTTTATTTATATTTTTTTATATATTTTTATTTTTTTTTGGGGGGGGGGGGGGATCAGTTTTGAATTGCACAATCACCCGATTGAAAATTGAGAGATGAATCTGCGGCTTTAAGGGGATTTGCCTCTGACTTCTACCAGCTTCATATTGTCCAATTATTCCCCCTCGTTGAAAATAACTCATTTCTTTTGAACCAGGGTTTCGAGGCATATTTTAAGATCTTGACAATATGTAATTTTATACAAACATGCAGAAAAAGTAAAATTATATCCGTTGTTAACTCGAAATTCATTAATATTAACAATTCAGTGTGTCTATTTACTTATGACATGTCTCTGTTTATCTGTCTATCTATATGTATAGAGAGGGAGAAAGTGAATTTCTTATAATAAATTTTAGATATAACTAAATTACTTTAATCTCTGTCAATGTCATGCCCTTCCCTTTCATTGTTATACTTTAAATAACGTGTAAAATGATATCCAACATGTATTTATGTTTTATTTTTTATTTAAATTTCTTTTTATGAATATTTGAAAACTACAAACTGTAGGTGACCTCCTTTGAACCGTATGCATATCTGACAACGGACTAACACTTCATCAGTGACATCTGCAAATGTTGATTTCTTACGGCAGGTTTCAGGTCCTCTATTTTGTTTAGTTTAATGACACTGAATTTAGCCTTCTGAGAGTACAGTAAAAAATTGTGTACTAGTTAAGTCTGAAACCGGGAAGTCATACAATGTCGCCAAAGCAAGAAATCACATAATTGTGAAATGTCTGTTGGAATAACTGCATTGTTTAGAGAGTTGTTTAATCATTTTTTACCACTAAATATTGCAAAAAATTGTCTTTATTTCAACCTAAAAATAAACAGAAAAAAGGAATTAGAATCTTAGAAACTTGCAAAGTAAATGTAGTCATTAATTAATTGTCACCCCGTGCACTTTCATACAATAGTTAAAAACCATCCGTATGTTAAATATACATTTTCAATCCGACCGTGCCAAATCACTAATTTATGTATAATTCATAAAATTAAATAAAAATAGCACAATTTCCATTCTTGAATACTTTCATTTTTTTAGCTGTTGGTGTACTGATGAAGTGTGTAGTTCGGACTCAAAACATGTTCTAAACGTGATATGGATATGTATTTTACTTGGTCTCATTATTATTCATATATTTTATGAACATTATATTTATCAAAAAACTTAAAATATTTTAAATTGTAATTATATTATGGTGCTAAACACAAAGAACTTAATAACTACTTTATATTTGCACTTTTATATCATCTCTAAATATAACAGATATATGTTCTTAACTAAATCAAAATAAAAGTTATTGTAAAAATAATTAAATCATTTGCTGTTTTTTCTTTCTTTTTTTTTTTTTTTTTTTTTTTTTTACATTTATTTACTAAGTCAGAGAATTTTATCTTTAAATGCGTAGTTCTCTGCAAATTTGCCCTAATAACGATGTTATGAATATGTATAGTATTTCAAAATTTTAAACGGATATATTCAGGATATACTACAAATATGAGTTTATTATATTATTTTATGAACCTCATTAATTATATATATGCATACAGGGTTTGGACAAAGTAATGTGAATATTTTTGCTTTTTTACGTTTTTATCTTGAAAAATACTTACCGTGTTGTTCTTCAGTTTTGGGAAAAGTACATCTAAAGATTCAGTTAGTAATTCCAGGGCTTGTTTGTAATAATCTAAAATTACTTTTTCATTTTAATAAAACGCCACCCTCACAAAAGACATGTTAGAACAACCGTTTATTAACAACTATAAATTTAAATCCCCTCGATCTACATTCTCCGGTTCGAAAAAATCTAGCGTGGGTGGATTCAAATTCATACATGTTATTAAACGGTTATTTTAACATGTCTTTTGTGAGGGTGGCGAACACTGATATCTTTACCTTACTTAAAGATTTAAAAAAGCAAGGTGTCAGATACTTAACGGCCCTCTTCACTTACCGTCGCCGGAAGCCCGAGCCAATGTTATTCTATGGGGAAATTTTCTTTACAAATAACTTATTAACTAATACAAATTATTAATTTCCGTTTTCCCATTCAGAAAATTCCCAACTTTTAAATTGACGGAGCTTTTTTTAAAAATGATTTTTTTTTTTTTTTTTTTTTTTTTTTGCAAAAGAAAAAAAAAAAATCACATATTGAAAATTCGTATTTTGCAGCTTGAAAATAAAATATAAAAAAATTAAAAAAATATTTTTTAAAAGAGGTCCATGTATTTAACAGCTGAGAGTTTTCAGAACGTGAAAACAGAATTTAAAAATATGTATTAGTTAATACGTTATTTGTAAAGAAAAATTTCCTATAGAATAACATTAGCTTCGGCTTCCAGCGACGGTAAGTGAAGAGGGGCCGTTAAGTCAAATATACCCGTTATAATAATCTCAAGGTAAAATATAATTATTTTGGGAATTACTTATAAAAAGAAATATTTGTAAGGCTTGTACAATCATTTTAAATTATAATAAATAATTCTTGTGTTCCATTTATCATCTATTGTTTATCGATTATTGTATTAGTAATTGTACAAATGCAATTTTTAAGAGCATTATGTTTATTATATATATTATTTACTGATTATGAACAGTGTTGATAAACCATATATATGTATATATATATTTCCATACATATGTGAAATTGAATATGATTTTGGAGAGATTTGAAACATGAATTTAACGTGCCAGCAGAGAGTAGTTAGTTAAATTATTAAATGTTAAATTATGGTACTTTTTTTTTAATATCAATTATTTATATAATTAAAACGTTTAAATGTTTACAACCACGATACAGAAACGAGTAATATTGATTTCAAACTGTAATTAACCATCTAAGTGCCGCTGACGGATATATTCCGGTCACTGAACGGTTCTTTTTTCCGCACTACACTTATAATTCAAAATTATATCATTATAAAATTTTAACTTGTTTTTCAAATTTCAAGGTCGTAAATAGTAGTTATAAGGATTATAATCATGTGCACGGTTACATTTTTAATCTCAAGTTAAAATAAATATTAGTTTAGTGCATTGAGAAAATTCTACAGCGAAAACAACATTACAATTTTGCCCTTTTTAGAAGCGGTCAGATTGTTAATTTTATAATCCGATTGTAAATTCAGTGTCGAAGTATAGTTTCATATAGCAATAACCTTATAAATTTTATTTCAATTTAGTAAATTCTTTTAACCCTTTGCGGCGCAAGACAATTTGAAACATTTAAATTATACTGCCACCGGAATTCATGAACTAAATTAAACTAAAAGAAATTTTAAATTTTAAGGTTTAAAAAACCGGCATTTTCTGATATGTTATAAATGTGAATTTTTGCTAAAAAGTTTCCGGGATGAATTTTTGCAGCTGGATCTTAAATTTTGCGTCCTCGCAGCGAGGACAGCGCGAGTTATGGGGATAAAATCAAATCATGTATCTTTATTTTCTTGCATATAAAAAATATGTATAGCTCTTTGTAATGAAATTTCTTTTTTAATAATTATTCTTGTAATACTTTAAAAGAAAGTTATTTACATAAAAATATTTATAAATAATTTAATCAAGTTGTTAATAAGCGAATACTTTTGCTAATCTCATTAATGTACTATTTATATATTGATGCATTTATAGTCAGCATGAGTATTCCAGTACCAACTGTGACATAAGTACTCACTTTCTATTATTTACAAGAGCAATAATGTTTATTGAATTTTATCTCAACGTAGATTAAAAAATAATGAAATCTTAATTTCGAGAAAAGGAAATAACCATTTTATTTTTTTTTCTCTATTACATCATAAATTGATTTATAATCATTCAATAGCGCTCCAAGTATTTATGCCTATAGAAAAGAGAAAAAAAAATAAATGAAAAGAACAGGAAATTGGGAAACAAAAGAGGAAATTGAATCCATTGCTTGCTCTCTTTTAACTTAACTTTGAAAACAAAGTACAATATTTTTGTTAAGAAAGCCTTTTTTAAGCACATAAAGTTATTTATATATAAACAAATTCCAAAATTGAATAAAATTCCAGCTTATATTACAAAATACCGAAAGTTCTCCATGAACATTGTTAATAGTAACTTGATAATAATATTAAAGAGAATATTCAGATAAAAAAGGGATTAAAAAGAAATTTCTTCTAAACAAAATAAATATGTACAACTTTTCTACAAAAAGATAATATTTAAACGTTATTTAAAACAAATGTATTCAAACTATTTAACCCTATCGTCCCTTTTTGTTCTCTGTTAGTAGTAACATTTTTTACCGCCCACTAGTTCCCATTATAAAGCTGAAAATTAACTTTACACATAAAATTTAAAAGGCAGAATAATTGCAAGTTAATGCATACAATAATAAAACATCTCTACATTTCAAAGTATTTTAATTGTCAATTAAAATTAAAAATAAAAAAAGAGAAGTTTTTCAGCATTGGACAAAACCCCATAGCCCACCATGAAGGTTGAACCGTCCACTAGTGGGCGATAGGGACCAAGTTGAATACCACTGACTTAAAATTTTAAAAATAATGCTAATTTATGTGCAGGCAGAAATATGAAACGATAAAATTAAATAATAATAAATAATTTAAAAATTAATCTTTCGACGTAGTTTCGATTCATTAAATTTGAAGAAATGTATTAATGGCTTTTATTTCACAAGTTATTTTCCAAATAAATTTATCATATTTTAGAGAATTAGGAATGTAATTTAATAGAAATGGCACATTTAAATTGTTAAACATTTCTCTATGGTAAAATTCTTTATCCTTATTTGGATTTTATCTGCCTGAAGTTGAGTATAAATATTTTCTGGTAATCCAAATAGGTAGTGAAATAAGGTAATTTCACAAAGTTTGGTATAATTTACCATATCGTATGAGATCTCTAGTTTGATCTAAATTTATAAAGCAATATATTTAACACTCGAATCACTTTGCCGAATATAATTTATTCCAGCTATAATTCCACATGATTAAAGATTGTTTACAATTTTGAGTTTCAGATTTTAGAATCCTTAAAACTTATAGTTGGCGTATTTATGTATCATATAAATTATATTTTGAAGCAGAACAAAATAGTTGTTTAAAACTTTTGTATTTTTGAAAATAACAATTGTTTGGCAAATGAACATTGTAAAACATAATAAATATCGATAAATACTGCTTAATTTCTGAATGATAATAATGATCATTAATGAAATACCAGTAGGGTGACACTAATTTTATTAGTGTCTTTCATACACAAAATAATATGGTGTGTTACTCACACGACTTTCTCTTACCCTGAAATTTAATACTATACAGGTTGGAGATTAAGAGGTAAGGTAACGAGTACTGTTATGTAAAGCTATGTTAAACAATTCAAATTAGGCTTACGAAGAGTTTTATATGATAATTGGTTCTGTGTGAAAAGGGCTACCCCCCCCCCCCCCCCTTCAACCCCCCATTTCATTAATGTACAAAAAACAAGCGATGGATATTTAGCTTAAAACATACATTAATTACCATATCTCTATGAGGAATTTATATCAATTCCCGAACAGCTTTCCTGGAAATGGTAAAATATTATTAGTAAAGCGCATACACCAATAACAAATATCTATTGTGTTGTGGCCACCACACGACTTTCTTCTATATTTTCTCGTACAAATTCACTCAGTAAAAATAATTTATTAAAATTATTATTTAAAAAAAATTATCTTCCATGATAATGCACACGGTTACCATATTACAGAAGTAGTATAACACTAAATATCCAAAAAAAAAAAAAAAAAAATTGAATTTATTCTCAATAATATATTTATTTATTTATTTTTATTTTTATTTATTTATTTATTTATTTATTTATTTTTTTTTTTTTTGTTAAAAATGAAAAAAATCGAAATTAAATTATCGCAGATCGAAAGGTATTGGCGAGCTCTTTTGAAAGATACTCATCATGAAAATTTACTCCCATCGAGGGGGGACTTCCCCCCCCCCCAAGGGAGGAGGCGAGGCTCATACATACTCAATTTTTTTTTTCCGGTTGACTATCTCTATTACAAAAAATATATATTCGTTTCATTTGATTTAGTGCAGTCTATAGATGTTAAACTCTACTTACCTGCAATTTCTCCCATAGACGTAATGTATTTGAATACTTTTGAGTGTCCCTGTACACGAACCATTTGCTTCATCTCAACGAAAAGCTTACTGTAGCATCCATATATGAAACACATTTAGAATACCGAGCTTGGGATTTCTGTTACCCTTTGTTCTTGAGATATGGTGATAACAAACACACAGACATACATCCACACAGACAGACACACAGACAGACACACAGACTATTCGCTAAAAACATGATTTTCGTATTCAGGGGACCTCAGAACATGTAAATAAATACAAAAACTCACGTTCGAAAATTTGACCCTAAAACAATACTTTCTCGATCCTATGGGTAAGAGACAGTGAAAATATGTATCCGGTTAAAAAAAAAAAAAAAAATGAATTACAAATTTTTTTCAAAAGTTTTAAAACGGTCTAAACATAATTCAACCGTTTTTAGAAAATGTCTGTGCTTATGTTATCAAAATTGTGGTTGCTTTATTTCGCAAAGTAATCGAGGGAACTCTACGAAACTTTTCAGTTGGTGCAACTTTGACATAATTTTGTGATAATTAGAATTGTGCATGTCACCATTTACGTTATGTTTCTCAACAGCCGGTGATAGTATGATATTATTTCTCCCAATTATGGGAATGATGTATATAAGATTCTAAATTGTATGATTATCCCACACTTCATGTGTATGATGGCCTTTGTGAGATACATGATTTATTGGTATCACTTCTTACAGCATGAATTTGTGAGATACAAATACCGACTGTTTTTCACTTCCTTATGGCCTTTATATATATATATATATATATATATATATATATATAATTTAACTTGTGAATGGTTAAATAGAACATGAAAGTAATGTAGGATAATTACATTTAGATTCAGAGATAACATTTTATTATTAAGTAGACTTTTTTTTTTTCTTTTCAATTTTGTAAGATTGCACATAATTGATCTTTAAACAAAGTTAATTAATAAGAAACAAAATGGTATAGGAGAAAAAATGAATTTATATATCAGTTTCTGAAAATTTTAAACAACTTTACTGTTAGGTTGGTGCATTTTTACTGAGTTGAAAGTTCAGAATTCTTAATCTGAGTCCTGTGATTCACGAAGCTTTCAAAACAAAAAATTCAATGAGTGTCTTGAACAAGAACACCTTCCTTCTATTACACTTATTATTATTATTTTAAATTAGAACAAATTAACTATGGCCTTATCAATTTGAATTAAAATATAATCTTAAAATGCCATTCTAAAACAAGATATATATATTTTTTTCTATTTAATAAAATGAAAATTCGATGTGTTTAATTATAATTTTTTTGAATAATTAATATTAACAAATTGATCCGTTCTTGGATAACAAATTATGTCTTCGTTACCAAATGAACATAAAGTCGCATAAATTATCGAATAATACGAAAATTTTCACAAAACCTTCGAAAAGTATAAAACGCATTTTCTTCTGCACTTAGCACGTTAGGTGCCATGTTAGTCATCAGTGATTGATACTGGAATTATCATGCAGAATGCATCAGTCACTATAACTAACACTAAACTTTCCGTTCAGAGCGCAACAGTTGATGGGGGCTGAGAATGTAAAATAAGATATAAAACGAAAAAAAAAAAAAATAGTTTAAATTTTATTATCTTAAGTATTTAATTTTATGTAAAAATTACATCGCAAGAACTTACTTACTTAAAGAGAACACATGGCGTGATGTAGATAAAAAGAAAAAAAAATCGTCGGAAATTATGATGTTGAAAATGATTTTATTTACATTCATAGAGAAAGTTCATTCACGGTGTAATATAACCATCATTCCTACTATATAGGGTACTATTATTTCATTTTCAGAATTCGTCATGATGGATATAGGGATAAACAACATTGAATTTCCATTACCGAGAAAATATTAATGCAATTTCAGTAAAGAAATACAAAACATATTTCCATTAAGCTTTTGTTCATACAATAGTAGTAATTAGTTTCCTAAATATAAATATTTTCTTTACAGTATATGTACAAAATATATACTAACAATTTTGTTTCTTGAAAATCCTTACTGTAATTATAGATATCCATTTATTCCCATGCAATTATTTGAAATACTTGGGCATAATAACGTATCTTTGAGAAAACAGTAATAATATATATAATATCTAGAAATTTCAAGAAAATTATCGACTTTATACATAAGAAACTTATAATTAGCTTCATAATTAAAAACGGAATTCCATACTACAGAAGATTCTAATTATCGTTATTAAAACAGCTTAACTAATCAATGTTAAGAAAATATTTCCGTTTCATAATGGGCATTTTTATACGCATCTCAGATAAAAGACTGAAATCCTTTTCTTTTGTATCTCAAACTTATAATATGAAAGTTTTCTACATAACAACATCAGTTTAATTACCTGTAATTACCTTAAACTGAATAAAAACATTTCTTTTATTTGAAAAGAGAAATGTTTAGTTCTATCCTGATGTCATTAGGATTTACTAAAATGGTGTATAACAACTTAAACAGATATTCCTGTGTTAAATTTTAAATCTCATGATAATGGTGTAAAATGTGCTCTATTTATTTCTCTAAAATTGCAGCTTCTTTTAGTGATTTCCAAAAAATAAATAAATATTTTTACCAATTATTTTAAAACCTAAAATAATTACACTTTTTATACACATATAGTTTACTAATAATCTATAATAGGAATATATAAATAAATGATTTTCAACGAAACTTAATGACAGTTTCAGATAAATTAACGAATAATTTATCCAATTAATATTTAGTAATTAGAAAATATATTAAAAACACTTTAAACACACGTAAATTTGAATTTTTATTTAAAAGATGTAAAAAAAAAAAAAAAAAAATATCCAAAGCTTTTCGCTTTAATGGTAGCGCATCATCATGGATTTTTATTTATTCGTTTCCAATGAGCGGTTTTAAATATGTTTTCTTTTCACAGTCAACATTTAATTTTTTTAATAACTTGAATATCAACAAAGGCAATTTGAAGTCCGGTAGAGGTTGGATCAAGGTGCTAAGAAGAATAAGAGAAGCTGGAACTATTGAAAAATCACACGAGGCTATTGTAGGAGAAAAACCATCATGAATTAGCAGAAATAAACTATTAACTATTTTATAATATTGTGCCAAATTATTGACAAAATTGCAGCATCTTTAGAATTTATTGCATTTTTGCATTTAATTATATTAATAGCTTTTAAATGTAAAGTTCTTGGATAGTAGATGGTGCTGTAATAATTTTGGCCTTATCCCATATAGGGTTAGCCTTTGCGTTGGCATAAATGAAGTCGACTAGAGTAGAACTATTTCCTTCTTTGATATTTCGTATATGTTCTTGTATTCTTTTATTTAAAGCCCTCTTAGTCTGTCCAATATAATAGTAAAATTATTTATTGCTTTCGATGGGAATTTCATAGACTCCTCCAGTGGGTCCATTTAAGTCGCGGTCATGAAGGGTTAACTGTTTAATAGTTATAGGAGAACTGAATGGGATAAATAAATTAAATTTACGTTGTATATAATGTTTAAAGCTATAGAATTCTTTACAGAAAGGGAGACTATTAGTGTAACGAAATTTTAGAGTTGAATCTAGAGTGTGATTAATAGGTTTAATTAGCATACGGATTTTTATTCTATTAACTAATCTTATATTACTAGGTTTACTATATCCCGCAGCATTACTTATTTGAATAATATTGTTGATTTGTTGTTTTTCATTAAATTTAAAAGTAGTATAATTTATAGCTCGGGTAATGTAGGAATTAAAATAAGTATTTTTATAATTAGTAGGATGAGCTGAATCAGCCGGGATCGGTAAAGGAATAAATGTGTTTTTGGCAAAGACGTCAAACCATATAGTTGTATTATCTTCGTTACGATGTATCTTAAGGTCAAGAAACGAAAGCGTACGATTGATCTGAGTTTCAAATGTAAATTTTATCGATGAAAATTGGTTGTTGAGACAATCAATTAAATTAAGAAGTGCATTTTTTTAATAAGGCCAGGAGATAAAAATATCGTCAACATGTCGTAAATACGATATTTTTATCTCCTGGTCTTATTCCTTAAATAATAAGCAATAGGGAATCACTGACCTCGGTAGAACGATTATCTACAGTAAGAAAATTTTATGAGAATGACCGTTCGACGGGCATGTCGTTCAGAGTTCGGAAAGAAAAAGACACCTAGTGAAGCGGTAATCGCGCGGTAAGTTATTGCACTCGAAAGTCGCAGTGATTTTGAAGCCATCAGGTGGCTGATGTTCTGGTCCTAATCTCACACTGATTTTCATTGTTTACAGGTTGATGGCCAGATTTGAATCTACCGGGAGAGTTTGGGATACAAGGAGCAAAGCGTCGGAACGGAAATCCTCAATTGTTACTGATGACAACAGGGAGCGTGTACGTCATTCTTTTTACGTGCACCACTTCCACTCGACAGACGGTCCAACAATTAATCATATCCAAAACATCATTACAAAGGCTCACGAAATCAGTTGGGTTGCGGCCATACAAGATCGAAATGTGCCAGCCACTAAAGGGCGGGGGGCACTTAGCGGCGGAGAGATTTCGCAAACCACTTGATCGAGGAACTTGAAAATCATTTCGTCAATGAACACGAGATCTGGTTCAGAGATGACGCCCATTCTTAGTTGAATGGTTACGTGAACAACCAAAACTGGCGTCATTGGGGTACGAAAAATCCTCATCTCAGTATCGTCTCGCCACTACATCCACGAAGTGTCACGATGTGATGTGCCACGTCGTCGAAGCGGATGATTGGTACGATATTCATTGACGGTATGGTCACCGGAGTGAAATATCAAGAGTTGCTAGAGCGTCACATAGGCCCTGAATCGGGCGGTCTCAATATGATACGCTAGTACTGGTTCATACAGGATGGGGCCTGTCCCCATAGAACTACTGACGTCTTCACGTGGCTTGAAACGACGTTTGGTAAGCGTTTGGTTGCACTGGATGCAGATAAATTCATGACGTGCGGGATAGAGTGCCCCCCCCCCCTACAGCCTGGACCTAAATACGTGCGACTTCTTCTCATGGGTTTACATCAAGGACAGAATCTAGGAGTACCCCTGATTCACCGGAGGACCTGAAATCGGCCACCAAAAGTGACATTGATGCACTTTATTCCGAAACACGCCAATCAGTTATGACAGAGTTCTAAAACCGGCTTTATACACTATAGTCAGGGACGGTAGACATTTCAAGCATCCTGTATATTAAATGTCATTCATACCTTTATTCAATAAAATACCTTTCATGTTCTTGCATGTGGTCTTTTTTCCACAATGATCGCTTACTTTCTATCATGTTTTTCGAATTACCCTGTATTTAAAGGAACAATTATACACAAGGGAAAAAAATCTTCTCTTTTGAAAAATCAGTATTTAAAAAAAAAAAAAAAAAAAAAAAAAATGGAAATCATCCTTTTTTTCCTTTCTTTCATTAAGCTTTATTTTATTTATTTATATTAAAAAAAAAAAAAAAAAAAAAAAAAAATGTTTCTCTATCTCCGATAACATTTAAAAGATTTGAGATATTAAATTCCGCATTTTTTTTATTTGTACTATACATTTGTGTTAATTAAATTATTCAAGCGATATGTCGTTAGAGTTTGCCCATTTGTAGCTATATAATGATGCATAAAAAAAAAAAAATCATATTTCATGAATTTTTTAACATATTTATTTTCTAATTACAGATTATTGTTTCTAAAAATGTTTCCTCGCTCATCCTGAAACTAGAAAATTTAATTCAAGCTCATCATTGATATTTGTTATCAAAGAATATATTATTAATATAAAACATAGTTCACATATTTAGAACCTTTATATATTAAAGGATATAAGAGGTATGTGCACGCAAATGAATATATCATTGTAAATGACAGAAAAAAAATGTTCTACATGTACAGATCATTTTAAGCACTTCCATATACATGTTACTTACAAATAATATTTGTACTGCATTCAGAAAAATAATATCAAAATGTCATCATGCAGAATGTCATTGGAAAATATGTGGTCAAACTTCTAATAGTTTTCTAAAATTATAGAGGATTAATCAAATTATTTCTTAATACTTTAATGGCCACACATTATCCTACTTTTATTTGCGAACTCCTTCTTTAAATGGCGTTTCTTTAAACTCTACATTATTTAATAGAAAATATTTTTCATATTCATGTTTAAATCACACTTAAATTTTATTTTCAATGACCTATGCGTTAATTGCTACTAAAGAATACGTAGACGGATAGAACGGAATAAGTTAAACATGGATGCAAAAAATAATTTAAAATAATCTGGTGTGTCACTCACACGACTTTCTCTTACCCTGAAATTTAATACTATAAATACAGGTTGCATATTAAAGGTAAGATAACGAGTCCTGTTATGTAAACCTGTATTAAACAATTCAAATTAGGCTTCTGAAGAGTTTTATATGATAATTAGTTCTGTGTGAGGGGGCTACCGCCCCCTCAACCCCCCGTTTCATTATTGCACCTATATTTATATAGAATTTAATTCGGTTATTAAAAAATAATTCTGTTTTTAAAAAATAATTTATTAAAATTATTATTTAAAAAAAATTATCTTTTATGATAATGCAGACGATTTCCATATTAGAGAAGTAGTATAACACCAAATATCCAAAAAAAGTCCATTTTATTCTCAATATTAAAAAAAAAAAAAAAAAAAAAAAAAAAATGCGAATTTTTTTTTTTTGTTAAAAGTAAAAAGAATCGATAACTTTGCTTTAAATTATCGCAGATTGATGGTTCAACCATTCGTTTTAAAGGTATTGGCGAGCTCTTTTGAAAGACACCCATCATGAAAATTTACTCCCCTCGAGGGGGGAAGGCGAGGCTCTTACATACACAAAATTTTTTTCCCAGTTAACTATCTCTATTACAAAAAATATATATTCGTTTCAGTTGGTTTAGTGCAGTCTATAGACGTTAAACTCTACTTACCTGCAATTTCCCCCATAGACGTAATGTATTAGAATTCTCTTGATTGTCCCTGTACACGAACCATTTGTTTGATCTTAACGAAAAGCTTACTTTAGCATCCCTATATGATACACATTTAGAATACCAAGTTTGAACTTTCTGCCATAATTTGTTTTTGAGATATGCTGATAACAGACAGACACACAGACACACAGACAGACACACAGACATACACACATTTGCTAAAAACATGATTTTCGTATTCAGGGGACCTCAAAAAGTGTAAATATAACAAAATCTCGCGTGATTATTCTAAGAATTTTATTCTGATATTATGCAATTTTGTTATTTTTGATTTCGAGAGCTATGATGATTAAGCATAAGACAAGTACAAAAAAAAAAAAAAAAAAAAAAAAAACTTGATCTAAGGAATGTCTAAGTAATTAGGACTCTCATTTTCTGAATAACATTTAATTAGTTTCTTAATTATAAAATGAATCCCATTCTAACAATTGTATTTATAGTTATATAGTAATTATATACCTTAACTAATCAATATTAAATATTTACTCCCTTTTATAGAAATTAACTTAAATTCACATGTTTAAATCTTCTTGTATAAGACTTATGTTTTAAACATTTATAGGGAAATTATCTATGTTTAAATAATTCGAAGAAATACTAAGGCGATCATGTAAATTAAACATTTATTACTACACTATCAAAAATACTGTTCATCTTTAAAAAATAATAATAATAATGAAATAAATAAATTTCTCTTGAAGGTCGTGGTTAGAGAGAGCATGCGGTGGAAGTGAGGACTCCCATGCTTATGTTTTTCGTGCTTTACATGTGTGTTTCGATGCGTGTACTTATTCGAAAGAAATAATTATTAAAAATATCTTGTCCTTTTTTGAGGTTATGATCCCTTCATTATCGATAAAACGTTATATAAACTCAAAAATCCTAACCCTTCGGTTTCCAAATTGAATGATCGTGATCTCATCTATGTAGTTTTACATTTTTATTCATTATTTTATTTTTAAATTTCTAAAATTCTTTCATTGTTTGGTTTCAAAGTCTTTTTCAAATCCGTCAAAAAATAAAATTATCTTCTCTTAAAGATCGCATTCCTGCTGAAAACTAATCTGGCACTTATCCAATGCATTGTTCATCGTCCAACTTAGGTTGGTTAAACTTGGAGGCGTTTGAAATATAGAATTAATGAGCACCGTCGATGTATTCGTAATGAAAATATTTGCAAATATTCTATTGCTTCCCACTGCCGGGCTCATGGTCATTGTTTTTTTTTTTTTTTTTTTTTTTTTTTTTTTCTAAAACTTACATAATGACAATTTCTTTTGCAATCTCATTTCTTATTTTGATATGCATGAGACTTTATACATATTTAAAAATTCGAAAAATCTTTTTTAATTTTTTTTTTCTTTCCTACGTTATTGCCTGTTGTTCACGCAACTTCGATTTTTGTTTATATTTGAATTTTTTAGATTTTTAGATTTTATTTTAGTTTTTAATTTAATTTAATTATTTATTTTTTTCTTTCATTTTTATAATTCTGGTCACACCAGTACTTATATTTACATTTGATTTTAAGTGTTTTTGTTCTTCACTTAAATCGGTTTCGTGCGTTGCCTCCTTGATTTTAACACTCGTGTGTACTTTGTTAGCCTGACGATGGGTTGCACCTTCTTTCGACCAGAAACAATTGTTGCGAGTTTTTGCAATTTATAATGTTTATTCAATGTTTTGTACCTGTTACTTTAAACACAAGTTCTGTGACTCTTTTGTATAATATATGTTTGAGATTTAAAATTATACGTATGGGCTTAGTTTGTTAATTCATTTATTTATTTTTATTTGCGTTCTACTACATGTACTAGAGAAATTTCTGTGTTATTTCATTTGGGAAGCATATAATTTTCAGTTTTAAAATAATGCCTTTTCTTAAAGATTATGGCATGAAAAATCGACACAAAATGCATAATTAATTAGTAACTAAAAAACTGTCGAAATGTTTCTTTAATTTAACAAGTGAACAATTTAAATTCATTTAGATAATAAGATATCCGTAGAAGTAAACGAAATGTTATCAGAACTGAACGATGATAAATTCCTACCAACATTGCTGCTCTCTCTAAGTAAATTTCAGAAATAATTAATGTTTCAGCAGAACTTTGAGTTGAAAATAATGACACATATTAGCGGTATTCTATAACCAAAAACGATAATATTAGCTTTGTCCAATTAAAATTTAATCAGGCATATTTGAGCTTTTTTTTTAAATATTTTAAAAATAATATTGCATGCGCAAACTTCACTATTTTAAGATATGGTATTAAAAATAATAAAATTTATTTAAAAAATATTTTAAAGCAATTGATTTTCATCTAATTACATCCAAAATATTATATTTTTAAATCTTTATGTTGTTTACTAATGACTAAACTACTGTTAGTTGTAAAAATGCGAATTACATAGGAATAAATAAACAGTCAAACAAAGCATTATTAAGAACAAGTGATAAACGCATTAAAAAAAAAAGTATTTTTATTAAATAATGTTTAAAATTTATTTTTTATACACTCAACTAAAAAATTTACTTTTTTTAAAATTTCAGATTATAACACAGCTAATCTACAAAGTTACACTTTTTTTTTTTTTTTTTTTTTTTTTCCCGACTGCAGGACTAGGCAAACTTTAAGGCATTGATACCGTCCAAACGGGCGAATACGCCAGATCACGACATGGTGACAATCTATGGTGACAATCACGACATGGTGACAATCTTCCAGTATACATCAATAGAAGCGCACAGGGAGCGCGCCAGTGTGTTGTAATTTTGAAATAATGAACAGATAGATCAGAAAATGGCCTGGAAAGTTGCGAAATTTAGTTGTACATTTAAACATATTAGCTGAAAATATGAAGGTACAAACTGACAAAAAGAATAAAGTAAAAAAAGAAAGTGGAGGACAGTAATTACGATGATAATCTTGCTTGAAAACTGGTGAAAGAAGCTGAAAATAAGGACCCAGGGAAATTAAATACTTGAAAGGAAAATTCTGCAATTGCTACTGGGAGGGGGGATACTGATGTGCATAGCATATTTTGTATACTGAATTAAGCGTGGCAGGAGAATAAAAGCCTAAACCGAAATATGATTGGTTTATGGGGTTTTACGTCGCACTAGTTCTGCGGAATGGGCAATTGGCTACGGTCTGGTACTCACCAATAGAGGTGGTCCGGAGACATGTCATCACAATATTTATCCGCCACGGAAAAGATGGAACTCCCGCTTCGGTGACCCCCAGATGTATAATTTTGATAGGAACATGAAGGAAATCATGGCCTCGACAGATTTTACGTGCACCAGCCACCATTAGTGTACACGACGGTCTTTGGTCGACTCGAGTACCGAACCTGCAATCTTCCAAATACGGGCCCGCCGCTCTACCGACTGTACTTTTTCGGCCCAAAAACAAAAACATGTTATGCACAAGAGTTAACAAAATGAGAAGAAAAGAGGAACCATCTTAATTTTGGTTCACCACACGGGATGGTACCCCACGTTGGTAGCCCAACGAACTTCTAACGACCGCACGAGGATCTTGACGATGAATCACATGTTAATGAGGACCAGATACCGCCACACCCTTGTTTTCAAATTTGACTAACATACGATAACATAATGAAAAATCTATATAATAAATATAAAAAATATTGAATACCGAGGAGAAAGTAAATTAAGAGAAGTTCAAAATTACGAAAAGATATATAAATAACTAAAAGATAACTAGGAATAAAATATAACGGGGAAATCAAGCGTACCATAACTTAGCTTGATACAGAATAATTAAAAATAATTAGGGAGTTTCATTTAGTCAGGTACTTTATGGAAATGGAGTGCTTCCCGTGTTGCGAGAGAGGGTCAGGGGATAGCGAAGGTGGTTCAAAAAGCCTGATTATTATAGAGCAGCCAGCGTTTCGATCAGTAGAAGAAAAAGGGAAAGAAAGACTTACTCACCATCCCCCCCACACACAACCATCGAGTTCCTTTCAGCCCTCGCATGTCGGAGAGGGCCAAAAGAGCTACAAAGAAGAGGGTCGGGAAGCCATGAAAACAAAAATTAACAGGCAGCCACCTACAACTGTTGATTATTCATCCATCCTTGCGCAGAGCAGAGAGTCTAACTAAAGGGGTATACAACACCACGTGACTGAGGGTACCGATCTCTCGTAACAAGAAGCCGTTGCAGCAGATACAAACACTAACATTCAAGTAGTTTTTAATAATTTTACAATTATTTATACCTTACTTTTTTATTTTTTTAAGGGTTGGCTGACTGATACCAAAAAAAAAAAAAAAAAAAAATTGCCTGTTTCAATGGATATTGCTGTAAGAAATAAAAGCTGCAAAGTTGAAAAAGAAGTGAGCTGATAGTCAATTAAAAAGCCATCGCTGCTTTAAAAAAAATGAAAATTTTAAAGAACAGAAAAGGGCGCACGACAGGATCTTAAACATAAGAGACCGTTTGTATAAGCCGTTTAATATTTTATATTTTTTTTTTATTTTTTTTTATTTGTT
The DNA here is from genome assembly GCA_963930645.1 of Salticus scenicus. Taxonomy (NCBI): domain Eukaryota; kingdom Metazoa; phylum Arthropoda; class Arachnida; order Araneae; family Salticidae; genus Salticus; species Salticus scenicus. The sequence goes on from OZ005654.1 coordinate 22,045,908, forward strand.
TTACAATTTGTAGGAAGCATACCGAATGGTTAGAGACATTTTTTACATCTTAATAATTTTTCATATTTTGGTTACGACTACTATAGGTCTGTCCGTTTTAATGAGACTTTTTTTATTGCTTAATATCCTGGAAATGGTCATTTTGATTTTTCTATTTTTAAACGGTTGACTTACACGCATACACATACACAGTAGCTTGGCTAAATCATGTTCTTGACGATTTGTTTGATCTTGAGTCGCTACTTGTAACTGTTTACATGCGACTATTTGATTGTTTCTGCGCTGATGAGGTTTAGACTCTTTTTAAGTTTGATAGTTTAGGATAATACTTTGATTAGTCTGAGATGTCATTGATACTGTTTATGTGGCATCTGATCGCCTGTTTAGCTTCGTTTTGTACGTGGGTGTTGTTTGCTAGTTTTTTGTACCAGAGTGCGTTCATTTCCTTCTCTAGAGAGGCCTAGGACCCCAGTGTTGTCAATCGGCCTTAATCCCTAACACCAACACCACACCTTCTCTAGAGAACACTTACAAAAAATTTACCTGTAGGAGACTATTTTAAAACGTTTTGCTGATATAATTTGTATTTATACCGGCCATTAGGTGACAGTGTAATGTCTCCACTTTCTCTGTTTACGGGAATGTTTTGTATAAGCATCTATAGCGCTTGAATGGTACAGTCGGTAACAAAAGTGTTCGAACACTAGCAAAAATTCCTATGTAAAAAAGGTACACTTTATACGATTTTGTTAAATAAATCCTTATCGAATCATGTTTTTAGACTGACTAAGAACAAGATTCGACAAGGATTTAGTTAACAAAACCATATGAAGTGTATTTGTTTTACATACGAATTTTTGCTAGTGTTCGGACCCTTTTGTTACCGACTGTACACACGTTACATGTGAGAGGATCATTATGAAACAGAATGCTTAATTATTTAGGTGTATTTTCGCTGACTGCAGGAGCTCATGTTACTCACTTTGTTCAATTTTCCATATGTAAGATACATCCGAAAATATCCAAGAAATATTGGGGAATAATAGTACTTATCAAAACGACCATAATTAAAATTGAACATGGGTTCCCAAATGGCGTTTCGCGAATTAAAATTCCGAATGTGCGTCTGCTAATGTACAAAGAGAGAAAAGAAAGAAACGTTCGATTAAGCAGAAAATAGCTTTTATATCACAGAGTAGGTTCAAGCAGCTCATGTTGCCAAGAGTAAACAATAGCTTTAGTATACACTCGCAGAAGAAATATTCGAGCGCTAGTAATAATTCCTGTGTAAAAAATGTACACTTAATACTCTTTTGTTAAATAAATCTTTGTCGAGTCATGTTCTTAGCCAGTCTAATAACACGATTCGACAAGGATTTATTTAACAAAATAGTATTACGTTTACTTTTTTTAGATTGGAATGATTGCTAGTGCTCGAATAATTTTAATGCCGACTGTCATTACTCAATGTGTCAGACGCTGATTTTATTGCATAGAGTACAGCGACAGAGAATCGACTGGTGTACGTGCATGAAGATGTCGGGAGTATCATGGATTTACACTGCAGCTGTTAGAGTTCTTGCTCTTATTTCTTCTTGTGTTTCGACTGTCTTCTCATAAATGAGGGATTCCAGTTGTCTTCAGGCAAATAAATCCATGGGATTTCACAACATGCGAGGTTTCAGTATTTGCACAATAGGAGGAAAAATTGCAACATTCGATGTTATTTATTAATTGATTCAGAAAAATCCAACAGATATCATTCAACGGGAGATTAGGTGTAATTCCCGGTCAATCATCGATTTTAGCGTTGTGGAAGTTTGTAGCAGCAGTCCATCTTGAATCAAGTTTATGTATATATAATATAACAGACTTTGATACAGTATGCAAGGTACATCATTTAACCTATGGCTACGGAAACTAGTAACCATATTAACCAGGACAAAACGTAAATAATTCTGTATTTTTTAATTCAATCGGATAATTGGTTCAAAAAATAATAAGTAAAACCCATTTTAGCTTTAAAAGATTTAAAATAAAAATCTAATTGAAATGAAACATATATATAAATAAAAATAAACCCCCATTTATTTATTCTTTTAGTATATTTATTTTACGTTGGAAAAGACATGAAAATTCAGACGCAAGACACGTTTTCCTATTTTTGCATATTTAGATCAATTATTATTATTATTATTTTCCTCTCGCCACCTGTAAAAATTTTTTGAAATACTATTGAGAAGAAACATTCTAAGAACATGGAACAGGTTTAGTATAAGAATCCTTGGCGATAATTTAAATTGACCCCAAAGTGGCTCGAACGTTCCCTATAAGATCTTTACTTAAACATTTCGTTAGCCATTTTAAATCGACACCAAAATGATACCAAAAATTTAAAATCCTCGTAGGGGATCCTTTACTAAAGCTGTACCAAAGAAAACTAAGAAATGAATATAGTTGCCGCTGCTTAGGAACGAAACCCAGTCACCGTATATCTTTATATGGAAAAATAGATTTAAAGAAAAGTCCTGTCGCGCGCGCGCGTACTAAATTAAATGTTTTTTTTTTTTTTTTTTTTTTTTTTTTTTTCCTACAGAAATTTAAAACATTTATTTACTAAACAAAATTAGTTTTTTTTTTTTTTTTTTTTTTTTTTTTTTAATAATTATTTCTACATAATTAAGAAAAATAGCAAACACTATTTACAGTTTGCAATCCTTTCTCATTTTTGAGTATGCATTCGTTTATTTATTTATATTTTCTTTAAAAAAAAAAAAAAAAAAAAAAAAAAAAAAAAAAAAGATGTATTTTTGCAGTTATTTGTTTCTTATACAACCAAAAATGGGTGTACGAAAACAAATTTAGTTGAAATAAACATGCTTTTGTACCAAAATTACCGAAAAAATTAACCTATACTATTCGAATCCTATTTTATGTACTTTCAATCCAACAGCCAAACCCTTATCATACAATATGACTAAGCTCTTCCAATAAAATATTTTTCGACAAGATCTCTTCTAGTTATTTAGGAAAACTTTTGAATTTCAGATTAACTACGAATTTAGCATGCTAACAACTATTTATTATTATCGAATTTCCAATTTTAGCGGTACTCAAGCCGGCCAAAGACCGTCGTGTACACTAATGGTGGCTGGTGCACGTAAAATATGTCGTGGTCGCAATGTCCTCCATGTTCCCATCAAAAATTATACCTCTGGGGGTCACCGAAGCGGGAGAGCCATCCCTTCCGTGGAGGATCAAAATTGCTACGGCCTGTCTCCGGACCATCTCTAGGGGTGAGTCCCAGACCATCGCCAATTGCCCATCTGCACAGCACTAGTGCTATGTAAAATCCAACCAACCAACCAACCATCCGACCATACAATTTTAGCGCATTTTACACAGAGACTAGAATTTGGTGCCTTCTTATTTAATAAAACCTTTTTCTATTAAATCATGGGTAAACAAAAAAAAAAAAAAAAACTTTCACAAATAGTGAAGTGATATTTTCACTAAATTTTCACCACTGTTCAAACTTTTTCCTGTTCATATTATTGCAAGACGTATATATATGCACTGGTGGACAAAATTAAAGCAACAACCTGTCTTCTTTTGCACATAATTTTTTTAACAAATAAACATACGAACATAAAATTCGGATGGCCTGTTCGTTATCATATTATTAAGAGAATTGTACGTAACTTTAGCATAAGAATAATTTTAAGCTAATAAATATTTATTTTTTCTCTCAAAATTTAGCTTTGGAAAAAAATTAAAAATTTGAAAAATTTTAGGAATGAACACTTAATGAAAAGTGGTGTTAAGGATGCCTTAGAGGTAGGTAAAGACGAACATGGACCTTGAAATGTTAAACTAAATCTCAATTCTTCTCTCTGTATTAACTTTTCTTTTACTTTTATAATGGACTTTTTAAATAAATATAATGAATAATTTGTAAACTATGAGCATCACCAGAATAATAAAAATGTCGATAAATAGTTTTATAATGAACACCTTATTCAATTTCATGTTTGTATGTATATTTTTTAAAAAGCTATTCACATGCGATAAAAAGAAGATTGAAAAAAAAAAAAAAAACAGAAAAGTGAATATATGTAGAAAGATTTGGTTGCAATCTAACATATGTATGCGTGTGCTTCTTCACCTATCTGTAAGACATCCTTATGACCATTTTTAATTAAGTGTTCTTTCCAAAAATTATTTAAATTTTTCCAAAGCTTACTTTTGAGAGAAAAATGGATTCTTATTAGCTTAAAAATTATTCTTATGCTACAGTTATAAAATTTGATTAATAATATAATAATAACGAACATGCCATCCAAATTTTATTTTAATATCTTTATTTGCTTAAAAATTATGTGGAAAAAAAAAAAAAAAAAAAAAAAAAAAAAAAACGAGAAAACAGGTTGTTGCTTTAATTTTGTGCACCAGTATACACATATATGGATAATTGCAAGATTATTATTTAAACAATCGAGCTAAAATTAGAAAAAAAAATACTTGCATTAAATTTTTTCTATTTAATTTTTTACGATCATTTTAATTGCAAATAATAATAATAAATAAATAAAATAAAAATAAATAAATAAATAAATAAAAATAAAAGAATGGTATTCTGTTTTACAGATCATCAAATATAATGTTGGCTAGAAAATGTAAATTCAAGCCATTATTTATTTCTCCGACGTAAAGAAATACTCCCCACACATCATTACGAATAAGAAAAGTATTCTAATGGCTATGTTCGTGCGTGTTCATAATTAACTTCAGTTGATTTACGAGTACGAATTAAAAAAGTAGTAATAATTACAACAGTCTTTGCTTTTCATTAATACCATCATGCGAATGATAAATGATAAACTGACTGGTATTTTTAAGTACATTCTTTCACAACATTTCTATTTTTAATTTCTCCTAAGTGTACATGCATAACATGAGATAAATTATTAAATTCTGAAAGCATGAGAAACTCTAGTTTTCGATGAATTTACTTGTTTTGAAATATTTTAAACATTTGAACATTTATAGAAAAATGGCGTTTTACCTCTAATGAATGCATGAAATTGCATGAAACTTTTCCTTTAATTCAGTCTTGAGATTATATGGTAGTACTGATTAGAATTTGATATATTACTGCATTGCAGGTTGGGTTGATATCTTGCCATCTACCTCAGTTACGGGAAGTTCATTTTCACACTGAGAAATATATATATATATATACCGCCTTCATCTATAATGAATAAATTGTCATTTTGTAAATCCTTAAACTAGAAATATAGATGTCAGAGCTATGCGCATAAGGCACGCCAACAAACTGGATAGACGAAATAGTCGAGAATTTCTAATCTACACATTTCTAGATGGTCAAATAATATTCTGGGTATTCTAAATCTTGTATTACGAGAAATTCTCGCTTGATTTTCTTGAATTGGGTCATAAACCAAAATGATAGCTGCTGAAACCCGCCTCTTGTATTCTCATTTATTTAGAGATATTTTCAAATAGGTTTGTCCTCGATAGTATAGGCAAACGCTCAAGTATTCTAATAGAGGTCTCTAGAATTCGCTTTCGAAGGGGACTAGAAAAATTTTTATAAGAAATTTATAAGGATGACATGGAACTATTTTTTCTAGAGCCAGAATTCAGATTCTCGATGTCAGTTATAGAATTTTTTCTCAGCGTATTGACGTGCCTTATACTCATCGCTCGGAAATCTTTATCGCTAGTTTAGGGATTTAGAAAAGGACCACCTATTCGTTCTAAATGAAAGCGATATATATATTTTTTTTCTCAGTGCAGTACGATAAAAGTTCAACATATTTTAAATGGGAGATGACTCTTATGAAAAAAAAAAAAAAAAAAAAATGGTACAATTTATGCAAGCGTCGTTCGATAGGAGCACATTTTTGCTGAAAATTAATCTAATTTTCGAGAAATTTACATCTACGCCTCTAAACTGTAAATACCAAATTCCGTGTACATTACTGCTATTACGAATTGCAATGTCGAATCAATTTATATGCATATTGACCGATAGACGACATGACATGCTAATTTTTCTCCATCTACGGAAAGCCTATATTTTAGCTCATATGGATTATAATTGTAGCGATAATATCAGATAGTTATTGTGAAAATTTACGTTGTATAAGAGTGGGTACCCATCAGAAGAGAGCGACTCGACGGTGCTACACTCTTACCCATTTACGGAAAGGTTATATTTTAGCATAAATGCATCGAATGTTATAGGTAAGATATATTTTTATAAAACATCGAACCTTATTAAACTTGGACAGTGTTCGGCGGATAGGATTTTTTTTTCAAGTTTTTTGCGAAGGTATCGAACAATAAATATTTTAAAAATAGTGATTACTGTAGCTAAATTGTGGGGAATAGTTTTGCCTTAAAACAATTTAATTAAATTCTAATTCAAAATTTTTCTCTAAGATAAATTATTATTATTATTTTTTTAATTTACATAAAAAATTTTCACAATTCAAATGGTTTATTTTCCGTTGTTATATATAAAATACATTGTAATGAAACTTTGTTAGTTTTATTATTATTATTTATAAAATTTAACTACCAATCGTTTGAATATGGTTTTATCTGCTTTACGTTCATTTCATAAGATATCATTTATATTCTTTATAAGTTCTTTAAAATGTTTATCTTTAAAATATGTTTCTTTTTATATACTGTCGGTAACAAAAGTCTCCAAACACTAGCAAAAATTCCTATATAGAAAAAATTCACTTAATACAGTTTTGTTATATAAATCCTTGTCGAATGCACTTCTTAGCCAGTCTAAAAACAGGATTCGAGAAGGATTTATTTAATAAAACTGTATTAAGTGTACATTTTTTATATAGGAATTTTTGCTAGTGTTCGGAGACTTTTGTTACCGACTGTATGTATTTTTTGAAACAAAAATACTATAAAACTAATAATCTAATAATCTAATATAGAGTTTTATGCGTGTTTATCTGTAATATTTATGAAAATAATTTACTATTTATTTCGTGAAAATGTTTTGATCTTAAAGATTGGTACCGATATATTTAATTTGTTGTAAAAATTGTTGTACTCGGTTTTATTAAAAAATATATAAATTTTTATTGTAATTAATTTTAGATACTGATTTGGCAATTTTGGGTATTTTCCTCATTTACTTTTATTGTTGTTTTAAAAAATAGTTTATATAATTTTAGGATATTAAAACATATAATATTTTCGCATTATAGAAATATTTATGTTATTATAGAAAAACGAATAAAATTATAAGACAGCGCAACCCTTTGTCTTATTAACTCAAAATATATTTTTATGAAATTATTCATTTTATTTATTGAATTAATTTCTTCCAAAAGAAATACCGTGCTTGAATATTTATCATTTAAAATTAAACAAAACTTTCAAAATTTAATTCCACATTTTTATATCTTTTATATTTCGAAAAAGAAATTTCTACAACTTTCTAGAAAAATATGTTAAACAACTACTAATTTCATGAACATCCTACAAAATGAATGCATTGTTTTATGCATTTGATTTATTTTAAAATAACTGTATTTCTAAGAATAAAAACACAAACGAAATAAATTTAGATTTAAAATAGTTATATGCATAAATATTATAAAATAGTTTTTTGATCGTCAAAAATTTATGTTTATCTGAAGAAGCTTATTATCTAGAAATGATTATTCTTAAAAGACTCTCTCAAAAGTTTTTTTTTTTTTTTTTTTTTTTTTTTTAATGAATGAAGACTATTTTGAATTAATAGTTATAATTTATACATTTATTTAAAATATGTTCATAAAAATTACTCGAATTAATGCATTAAAAATGTGTTTTATGTGCCAAAATAAATTATGTTTCAGCTAACGCTGAAAACTTATTTACCAAAGGTGTAAGATTTATTATCATTTTTTTTTTCTTTAGAAATTTTATTTACTGTTAAAAATGCTTTCTCGAATACTTCGAAATATCAGTGTATTTTACAAACTTATTTACTAAATTTTTGACTTTAAATTAGATACTCATTTTTTTACTGTTTTAAAACGTTTGATATTTGAAAAATTATCTTTGTATTTTGTTATTTTTGTCAAATCAAAGTTTCTGCAGTTTTCTGTGAATAAACCATCACAAAATAACAACTTTTTTTTTTTTTTTTTTTTTTTTTTTTTTAATGGTTTTCAGCATTTTTAAGTTTTAATTAAAAACTTGTGATTATGATATACGTACATAATTACAAGTCAATATTCAAAATGTTTTACCAAATATTGTGAAGATTGTGAGGAATTTTTTTTCAATGTAATGCTGAGTTTGAAATGAAAACATTTTTGATTTGATAAAAAAATAATTCATCAATTTAATAATTTTTATGTTGCAATTTCATATTTTTAAATTTTTATTATTTGTTGAATTTTGTTGGTTTCATGTATGTTTGTTTAAAAAAAATAATTTTCAAATTAATAGAAATCTTATAATTAAGAATTCTCTCAACTTCGTAAATTTATTAATAAAAAATTATCTTATAAATCATTAATAAGGTTTTTATATGACAATTATTATCTGTTACTGTCATTTATTTTTTTCACTGAAGGATTTTTCTTCATATATAAAAATAAAATCAGACATTTGTCTGTTCAGGATCGAAACATTTTGAGATATCATCATGTTACACTCATCGTGGTAACAATACATGCCTTCAAGTTATTTTCTTAGTGTGTATGGGTCGTTGGGTCTACTTCTCTTAAAATAAAAAGACATGAAAATAACTCAACTTGAGTGATAGTTCACCCATTTACCTACAATAATCGCGCCCTCTCATCTCCAGTTAAATTCAGTAAATTGGACGATTTAACATAACGCATTCAATCTTGAATTATTTATTGTATTTGAGTAATTTATTTATTTTACTAATGATTTAAATACAAATGATTTTAATAAACTGGATCACTTTGCAGTTTCCCATTGCACTTCAAACCTGTTGAAGAAATGCTTTGCAGCGAGAGGGATGTTGCCACTTACAAGTGGTTGAATAATGTGAAGAAATAACGTAAGTATCGATAAATATCGATAACTCAAGTTTGGTTAAAAAAAGAGCTGCTAATTAGCTCAAATAATTGCATTTTTAACTAAAGTCTATTTACAAAAAAACAACTCCAACTTGACATGGTATATAAACTCATTTTTTTAGGAGAGTATGTCTGCAACGGTATTTTTGTCCGGATATCTCGAGAGAACGACTGGACATAATTCAATGATAGTCGATAGGGATATAGGCTTATGCACAACAGACAATTATAACTACTAGTGGTCGCCCAGTGGTCGAAATTCGACCATAATTAATTAAAATTATAAGTTTAAACATTATTAAGGTTCTATTGTCATTTGTCATTAATCCACAATCATAACTATAAAAAACTTTTGGAATGAAATTTCGTGCACATTTAAATTTATCTGTCAAATTCACTTCTTCATTCTGTATAATATTAACACTATTTGTATTTTCATTACTATTATTATTATGTGTCCGCAAATATAGATTTCTTCTTCTTTGTCTCTCACTCCGACCCGTTAATGTTCTATGTCGAGGCATAATAAAAGTAGAAAAAAACTTTCATCGTCAGTAGAAAAAATCGTTATTTTTTTTTTATTTTAGGTTGATTTCTTTAGAAACTGATCTATACAAATTGAATGAGTTGAGTTGAGTTGAGTTGATTAATTAGTATATATATATAATGCAAAACTTGTGTGTTTTTAAAAAATATTAGCATTCTGCGATAACTCTTTCAGATGAAACTGGCTATTTAAAAAATAACTCATTGTTATTAACTTTTATTATTGTTATTAACATATTAACTTTTTATTATTAATTGAAATTTCAAAATTTTGGCAACAGTATAAAAAAATGAAAATGCTAATTTTAATCTGGAAATAAAACCCGATAATATAGGCTTTGAATTGCACCTTTGTCGTTTCACAAATGTTCCAATTTCTCGTCTTTGTCGTTGTATTTTTAAAAAATATTAGCATTCTGCACTTCTTCTCTATATAAACTGTAAGTGTGCGAAATTTCATAATCCTCCGTCCGCGCAATTTTCGTAAAAAGGGGTACAAAGTTTTTGCTTCACGTAATTATATATCGATACTAAATTTAAAAATTTTAATTTGACTTAGAGATATGAGCAAAAAATCTCGCACATGCGCAATAAAATTTTTGTCAGTAAAACACGTAGAATGGACAAAAATGCAATATGTTTACGTTTCAGATATCAAAGAAGCAAAAAATGGCTTTGGAATATTTTTTGCGCATGTGTAGGAAATTGGAGGCGATCTCTAGAACAATACTTTATCTGGATATCACATGAAAACTTTTTTACGGAATTGAATGGTTGGACAGAATTGCAAGGGTTTACGCCTGAGTCCAACTTAAAATTTTATCTATGAATTATTTTGAATTTTTAACTAGATTTAGATGTATGGCCAAAGAGGCTTTAATCAAATACACACAACAGAAAATTATTGAAGTATTTTTATTTTTAGACGTAAAGGAAGCCAGTTTTTTTTTTTAGAATATTTTACTTGCGTATGTGTAGGGTAAAAAAGCTTATAAGGATTTTAATACTACAGGACTATTACATTTGTGAAAAACTTAGTTTCATCGTTTGCAGTGTTTAGACTTGAAAATATCAAGATATTTTCCCCATTAATAAAAAGTTGAAAAAAAAAAAATGTATTAAATTGAAACAAAACAGGCAATAGAAATTTTAAGAATGGACTATAGTAATGATTGATAAAGAACGCAACTTTACATTTTAAGGTAAAAAAGAAGTTATATAGTTTATTCATTCTTGTTTCACGTTTTTTGTATATTTATACCATTTATTTACTTTTATTTTTATTTCTTATTTTTCGAATATTTCGCATTGTCATATTTTTTATGCTTTATCTTCGATATGTCAGGATGAACCCTTATCCTTTCATACCAAGTTAAACAACAATGAAAAATCATACAGTACAATTTGATTATAAACACTTCCTAAACATACGTACACGTTCTATCGTTTAACCTTTAAAGTTCTTTGCTTATGTTATAACGCAATAGACAGATAGAAGAACGGAAATGCAGGCAGATAGACTAATTAAATTTGTACTCACTCTTAAACATTTTTTGAAAGTGTTAAAAATGTTCAATGGAAATGTAATTCCAGAAATTTCCAATTGCATCCCTTAAAGCATCCAAATATTTTAGTGCACCGAGAAAAAGATATATATACTGCCTTCATCTAGAACGAATAAGTGGTCATTTTCTAAATCCCTAAACTAAAAAGATAGATTTTCGTACTATGTGTATAAGGCACACCACTAAGCTGAATGGACGAAATGATCGAGAATTTCTAGTGTATTTATTTCTAGATAGTGGAATAATATTCTGAATATTCTGAATCCTTTGTGTTGTGAAAAATTCTCGTTTGGTTTTATAGAATTGGGTCATACGTCAAGATTATAGTTGCTTAAACTTGCCTCTTGTGCTCATATTTATTTGCAGGGATTTTTTAAATAAGTTTGACATCGATTTAACACAGGCAAACACTCTAGAATAATAATAGGAGTTTCTAGAACTCGTTTTACAGGGAACTAGAATTTATAAAGTTGACATGGAACTATTTTTTTCTAGAACCACAGTTTAGATTCTAGATGTCAGTTACAGAAATTTTTCTCAGTGTGTAGCCCTGCAAATGTGAAGACTAATCATATAATATTCTATAGGTTTTGAAACATTTATTAGTTTTAATTTTAATATTTTTCAATAGTATATTTCGCTCACAACTTTTGATTTTCTATTTTTAAAATCTGAAATGTATTTTATTTAAAACAAAATTGCTTCGAAAAATTCATTAAAACAAGTAATTTTCTTCTATAGTAATTTTACATTAACAAAGTAATAAGGATTATTTTATAATTTACTTAACTTCATATTATTGTAGATTGCTAGCATAAAATATTCTAAAAATGTTTTAATGAATTTGAACTATAAAACTTATTCATTTTGAGTTTCTTTCTTCAAAAATTATTCCTGTTTCATTACGTACAATGCTGTTTTATTTTTATTTATTTTTTCTTATTCTAATGAATGATTGCAGCAATAACCGTTCAAAGTTCTTCGAAATAAAATGTGCATTATTATTTTTTGTCGTGCGCATCATCTGCAGCAATACAATTCATCTCTTGCTTTTCTCATTAAATATAAGAATTCTGAATATTAATCAATTGTCTTGACATTAAGAAATACTTTCTCACATCATTAAAGAAAAAGAACGACTTCTGTAGAAACAAGGAGGAAGTTTAATTTTATGTTAGATAATATTCTTAAGAGATTATAATTATATTTAGTTCATTTTTTATTTTCTCGAGAATGTTTTGTTTTTTAGCAATTGTTATTAAGAGTGTTTGATAATAGAAAAATGAACATATTGTTTATAAAATGCTTTTTTTCTATTTTTTGGTGGTTTGGATATTATTTAAAAACGGTTGCATGATAGAGAACGACAACTGGTAAGGGTTTAGGCATTTACCCCATCTAAAGTTATATTCCACAATTTTATCAAGGTTCATATGTATGGGCGAAAAACGCTTGCACCTGTGCTATAAATCTTTTATCAGTAAAACTAGTAGAATGAAAAAAAAATGATATTCATAACTTTTAGACACAAAATGATAATAATAATAATAACTCTTTATTATATTTATTGTATTTATTTATTATGTTTATTATGATATTTTCTGTCTGGCGGGGAGGGGGGGTATAAGAATTTCTAGAACCTTTTTTTTTTTTTTTTTCTGAATATCACATAAAAGAGGCTGTACGGAATTAAATGACACTTGGCAAGAGTGTATGCTGCACCCAACGTAAAATTATGTATTTGAACCATTTTAAAATTTTAATTAGATTAACGTATACGATCAGAGAGCGTTTTGCGCATGCGAGACAACTCTTATATGGCTAAAGGTCTTTTAATCTGAGTAAAACCTTTACTGAGAAAACGCACAGAATAAAAATATATTGTATTAACTTTACGTTTCATAGATGAAGGAAACTTAAATTGTCTTCATAATGTCTTCTGTGTGAGCGATGTATGCCTTTAACCCGTTTTTTTAGATTTATAAATTTTTAGATTTTTTTCTTTATATTGATGCCCGTATATTATGCAGAACTGACTGCGGGGAGCAGAAGGACAATTGAGAGCATTTTAGGCATGTTCCAACACTAATAATAATAGTAGAAATAAAAATTCCGTATTTATATTTGTACTTTACTTTATGAGGATACATATATAAGAAAAATAATGTAATCATGAAATAATTCGCCTTTGATATTTTGATGAAATTACACGTTTTGAGGCCATCTGAATTCATTTTAACTATTTTTGCGGTGGACTATACATATGTGTGTACGTATGTGTTTGAACACGAAAACGTCTAAATGCTTTCTCCGAATGAGCTGAAGATTGATACATATGTTATAGGTCACCATAACACAAACCTTATTATTCTGGTGAATCTAGCAATTATACCAAAAATAAATTTAAAAAAAACTGGCGTACTGACAATAGCAAGAAATTTAAACTTCTCACACACCATAAATTTTAAATCAGCACAACCGGTTTCGAAAGGACGTAGCCTTTCTTCATCAGGTGCAAACACGTGCAACTGCCTTGGAGGCAAAAGCAAGACTGAAAGCAGGACAACATCCAGAGGGGGAGGAGCAACACAAACAACCAATAGGAAGCAGGACCAATCAGAGAGGAACACACGTACACACACACCACAAAATGAAGAGGGAGGAAAGGAGTAAACAATTAAATATTTTTTTCAATAATATTAAACTAATAAGTAAATTTAATAAAATTTATCCATTAATTATTATTATTTTTATTTTTATTAGAATTATTTTATTATAACTAATATGATGTTATAAACATAATGAAGGAAAGTATTTAATTGAATTAAACAAATTTTTCCAGGATGTAGACAGCAAAGTGGAATCAGATTTTTCATTGACAATTTTATCACGATTAAGGTAAATAGCTAAATTTTCCAAAAAATCCAGTTCGGAAACGCGTTTGGCATGAAAGATAATTTTGGCACTCTTAAAATTAAAACTATGATCAAATACCCAACTGTGCTTCGCAATATAAGATTTAGAAATTTCTTGATTAACAACATACCGAGAATGTTCACGTAAACGAACTTCAAGATTTCTTTTAGTTTGACCAATATAAGATAAATCACAGTTATTACAAGGGACATTATAGATACCCCATTTTTTGAAGCTCAGGAACAGGGGATTTGGTTGAAGGGAATTGGAATTTATTGACAGGTTTAAAAATAACGTGAAAATTGAAACGCTTCAAAACTTTGGCTAATTTAAAACATAAGGGGGGATAAAAAGGTAAGACAACAAGATTATCAGGTTTAATTTTATCATCAATGGAAAGAGTAGAATTATAAGTTGGCCTACTGAACTTTTTGAGAGCTTTATCAATTATAGAGGGTCTAAAACCTCTTTTAATAGCAACAGCCTTTAAATAATTCAGTTCTTCTTTAAGAGAAGAAGTACCAGAACAAATTTTAAGGGCACGATACACGTAAGTGTAAAAGGTGCCAATTTTTTGTTTAGCCGGATGATTAGAGAGAGCATGGGGAGGGTTAGAAACATTGAAAGGTTTCCTGTACACAGAGGTTTTAAAAGAGGAATCGTACCTAGCAACTAAAACATCAGGAAAGGGAAGTTGATTACAATTTTCTAACTCGAAGGCAAAGGCGCATTCAAAAGTATTTCCCGGTCACTTCCCGAGTTGGGAAATGACGTCACGCGGGAATTTCGGGAAATTAGAACTACCATATAGGAGCCTTACGAAAAATGACCGAGATATAACTACTTCCGTACACATCTCATCTTCCCGGGAAACAAATATATAAACAAACATGGCTCCTATATGGTAGTTCTAATTTCCCGAACTTCCCGCGTGACGCCATTTCCCAACTCGGGAAGTGACCGGGAAATACTTTCGAATGCGCCCAAACTGAATATGGGGATCAATAGCATTAGCAATATTAAGAATGGCAGAAACATCAAGCGGATTTTCAACAAGAATGAAAGTGTCATCTACGTAACGTAACCAGCATTTTAAATTTAACATCTTTAATAATTTTTCCTCAAAATAATGCATATAGATATCATCAAGAATAGGAGATAAAGGATTACCCATACTTAAACATCACACTGTTTATAAAATTTGTTACTAAATTCAAAAGTAGTTTGGGAAACACAGAGTTTAGTTAGATTGACAAATTCAATGTCAGAATAATGAAATTCGCGTAACCTTTTTTCTAACAATAAAGCGCACCTTCAGTGGGGATGTTAGTAAATAAAGACTTCACATCAAGAGATAACATTGAGCAGTTTACAGGATTCAAATTATTTAACTTCATAACAAAATCATAGGAATTTTTTATAGTATGACTATTAGTGCTGCATAAATTAGAAAAAATAAAAGCTAAAAATTTAGAGAGGGGATAAGTAGCAGTACCAATATTCTAAACAATAGGTCTGAGGGGAACATTATTTTTATGAACTTTAGGTAAAACATAAAAACGAGCACAAATTGCTGAAGAAGGGGAAACCGAGAATTTGGAATTGTCATGAAGAACGGTGGAATTTTTAACAGCTTTTTGACCAGAGCTTTGAAGAGATTTAGTTTGGTCTTTTTTAATTTCAGTATAAGGTCCTTCAGATAAAAGAGAATTAACTTTATCAACATAATCAGTTTTATCCATGAGAACAATCTGGCCACCTTTATCTGCTTTAGTAATGACAAGATATTGATTAGATTTAAGTTCCTTAAGAGCTACACTTTCAGATTTAGAAAGATTAGTTTTATAATTGGAATTATTGGAAGAAATGCAATCAGCAAGAATATGGCGCAGAGATTCTTTTTGAGAGGTATATTTTACTATATTTTAAAGAAGCCTCAATGGGAGCAATTAATTTAGAAATTGAAGGTTTACAAGATTGGGAAAAATTTAAACCGAGTTCTAACACTTTATTTTGTTGGGCAGTTAAGTTATGTGAAGACAGATTAACAATGTAATTTACTTCAGGAACTTTGTTAATTTTACGAGAGGATTTTTGATTTTTACACAAAACAGAAAACTTAGAATCTAAATTACGCTGATGAGCAGAGTTAAGTGAATATAAGGATAAATAATAATCATTTTCCGAAACAGCAAAATCATTGAAGTTTTTTCCAAGGAAGAGATGAAGCTCATAAAGCTCTTCCTCAATTTTGGCGATACGTTGACGAAAATCTTGAATACAAGCATTTAAGAGAATAAATTTTGAGCGAAATAAGGCTTTAGATACTCTACCAGTTACAGGAACAGAACACTGCAATTTAATAAAATTAGGAATAACTTTGTTATATTTACATTTTTGAAGAAATCTCAGACGGTTAAGAAATTTTACACGTTTACGTCTAAGTTTACAAAATCTGTTGAAATGGGAGTTAAACATGGTAACACAAAAATAATGTTAAAGTAGTTGAAATAAGTACAAAAAATAATAAAACTACAAATTGACAAAAAAGTAAAAGCATGCAAAAATAAATAAGTGACAAAAAGTAAAAGCATGCAAAAAATAAATAAGTGACAAATACACAAAAAAGTAAAAGCACGCAAAAATATAAATGAAATAGAATTACCTGGAACACAGGATCGTGAATAAACTAGAGAAACCCAGAATCAGGTTAATCACCAAAAATAAATTCAAAAAACTGGCGTACAGACAATAGCAAGAAATTTAAACTTCTTCACACACCATAAATTTTTGCCTCCAAGGCAGTTGCACGTGTTTGCACCTGATGAAGAAAGACTACGTCCTTTCGAAACCGGTTGTGCTGATTTAAAATTTATGATGTGAGAAGAAGTTTAAATTTCTTGCTAGCAATTATAGCTTTTTAGATAGACACACACACACAAAAAAAAAAAAAAAAAAAAAAAAAAAAATCTTTATCACTATCGCCTATGGGCTTAAATTGTTTAAAGCGTTTAGTTAAATTGTTTAAAGTTTTTTTTTTTTTTTTTTTTTTTTTTCATTTTACAGAGACACAGCGAAAATTGCTTTATCCTTTTTACCTATGGGCTCAAATTATTTGAAGTACATTAGCGTTATGGAGAAAAATACTCAAACACCCTATTATAATATTCTCTTTTGTTTATTTAACGACTTCACTTACTTTAATTTGTTTATTCACCCGTTGATTACTTATTGTTTGGAAAGCCGAAAGGAAATCTTTATTATCACTCTATGTTTATATGAGAAATACAATACACTTTATCAATTTTCACTGTTTAATTGAATCGCGTTTAAATTTTTGACAGTTTAATTGAGCTCATTGATGTATAATACGGTTTTGTAGTTGATTCAAAGCTTAAAATTTAGTTTTTTAATAACTTACTGTTTCAAAAAACTTGGAGTGACTCCACTCGACTTTCCGAACATTGAGTAATTAATCGTTTTGTAGATAAAATAAATTAAGAGTAATCGTTAAATAAACTAAAGAGAAAAAATTATAATAGGGGGTTTGAGTATTTTTCGCCATATATTACACGATGTTTAATTTAATGCTACTGAAATTTGAGCCCATATATAATAATGATAAAGAATTTTTCGTTGTGTCCCTGTGAAAACCTATAAACGCTAGATTCACCAAAATGCTTATAGTTAGTGCAACAGTGACTTATAATATTCATATAAATTTTCAGGTCAGTTGAAAGAGGCATTTAGACGCTATCGAATTTCTAAAAAATTGGTCCTAATGGCAAAATTGATAGATAATTTTCCTTTGTGTCCCTGTAAAAAAAAAAAAAAAAAAAAAAAAAAAAAAAAATGTAAGTGATAAATTCATCAAAATCTATACAGTTCGTGCAACTGTGACCTACGACATGTGTATACATTTTTTGCTCAGTTTAATAAGGCGTTCAGAAGCTATCACCTTTTAAAAAAAGAAGATGGCCTTAAATTGAAACCGTGTTAATATATATATATATATTAAATATCCTTAAAAAATTACATAGTTATATTGTTTCTAACAAGAGTAATTTTTTTCTAAAAAATAGTTTTCAACTCAAAAATAAAATTAAAAATTTTACTGATATTACTGGTATAAAAACATATGATTTCAATGATCTATTTAATAATATTGTTATTAAAGATATGTTTGATATTATAAATAAACTTTTTGTAGAAAATCTGAAGTATTTAAATCTAAATGTTAACGTTACTCCTTCAGCCTTTAAAACTCTGACTAGGTTTATCCTTTTCCATAACTATATTTTATTCAATAATTATTTATATAAACAACGCCTAGGATTGCTACAAGGTGGCATTGCGTCTAGTATATTAGCTGATCTTTACTTATATTATTATAAGCGTGACATTGAGTGTTCTAACTTTAAATTACTACGTTACATAGATGATATAATTATATTTTATTTGGATAAACATGACACCAATCTAGACTTACCTATTAATTATCGTGAAAATTTGTCTCTTAGTAGTACTGATTTGAAATCTAGTGTTATTAATTTCTTAGATTTAAAAATTATTCTTAATAGTAATAGACAATTAGAATTTGACTTATATGATAAAAAGAAAGATTTCCCCTTTAAGGTAATTTTTTTTACTAACTATAAAACATGTTTACATAAATCTGTATTTGTCAATATTCTTCTTAATTTTAAACTACGGATAAAATATTTAGTGTCTGATAAACATCAAAAAGTACAATTTCGTTTCTTTAAAAATTTAGCATTAATTAATGGCTATCCCAAACAATTAATTACAAAATTCTTTTAATTATTTATTTTTAATTAATTAATTATTTTTTTTTCTTTCTCCTCATAATTTTCAATCCATTTTAAATTTAGGTCTAATATTTAGGTATTATTATATTGTTAGTATATATCTACATTAACTTACAAACTTTGTGGCAATTTAAAATCGTAGGTAGCCACACTCTTCAATTATTCACATTAATTATCTAAATCCTAAGAAATAGAAGTTTTTGTCTTCTTTTCCTGGCAATTTTGTACAGACAACATATGCATTTTATATATCTTTTTCTTTTAATATCTATTTCTTTTATTTTTTATTTTTCCATTATTTTCATTTCATTACTGTAGATGGCAGCACTAATCATGTTACAAAATTTAGGTATAATCTGATTATTTTTAGGACTTGAATCCTTATTTCCTGAATAACGTTGTGAATCCTATTTTTTACTCCATGTTCACTGCAATTTTGTTCTAATTAACTGTGTGTTTAACCGTTAACTGACTGTTAAATTTTTACATATGTTAGATCATTCAAGCGTCAGTTTCTTTTATATTTTATTAAGTAATTTTGTATTTTTATTTTGATCTCCATTAAAAAAAAAATTATATTGATATTTTTTATTTTAAATGGTTTTGGAACTTCATCCTCAGGTAATCGTTTTATTTTGATCTTCGCTTTTTATGTGTTTTCTATGGGTGTTTCTACATGTATAGGTTATTCAAGCGTCAGTTTCTTTTATATTTTATAAAATAATTTTGTATTTTTATTTTAATCTCCATTTAAAAAAAAAAATATATTTTTATTTTAAATGGTTTTGGTTCATCATTCTTAGGTAGTCGTTTTATTTTGATCTTCGTTTTTGTTTTTTCTATGGGTGTTTCGGGCCTGTGAAAAAAGAAATTATTGGCTTTTGCTTTCTTTGTTACAGAAAAACATCTATTTTTTAGCATATTTGCATTCTACCAGGCCCTTGAAAACGTTAGAATGCAAATTATGCTTTATTCTTCTTCCAATTTCCAATATTCATTTCAAGTTTTATTTAATTCTTTTGTGGTTTGATTTGGGTGGTCCTCGCTTATGATCCAAATAATTGGTTTAATGCTGAAGTGAATCGACTTTAAATTTTATGCACTGATATTATTGTATTACTATATATATATATATATATATATATATATATATATATTCTATTATATCTGCATTTTACTATAAATACTATGAATAAATTACTAAATATATTAATTGAATTTATTAATCATAATTCATTTTTATTTAGATACTAATAGGATTTGCCCGCTTCGCTTGGCACTATATTTAAATGATTTCTTTTTAATTCAATAACTAAAACATTTAAATAAATATATTTCGATTGGCGACTATTTTCGTCACAGCTTTAGTATGAGATCTCCTTGACAATATCAAATATTTTTTGAACTTCTCGAATCTGTACAACAAAAACTTTATTAAAACAAATATTCTCGAAAGCAGTCCAATAGTAGAGTTAATTCTTCGAATACTCTGGAAACAGTTGAAGCTCTTACTCGTAAAGTAAAAGACACTATTCGGTTAATGTTTTGGAACAGTTCCAAAAACAATCACGTGTTTCACAGGAGTACAACATATAATATCAAGTACTCCAGAGCAGAAATTTTCGCTAGTTCACGAAAAAGTCCAGTCGCTTAGAGCTCAATCCCTAAAGTGCAATCACTCAGAATAGGTATCTGAATAACTCTGAATCACCGTGACTACATACTCTTTCTCAGAAATTAACTCACTCCTATTTATAACTTTTGACGATGAGACTTGGCGATGATTCCATCGAGAATCCCATGGGAAGCTCGAGATCTATGTTTTAGTGTGTCGGAGAGCTTCGAAATGCAAAACTAAAATTTTTCCCCAAATTTGGTCGCCTATTCGCCAAGTTTATCGCCAAGGCTAACCCCACTGGAAGTGAATGAACTACACTTTTATTTTCACTTTGCCATTAAAACTACTTTCACTGCACTAGAAAAATTGATGCAGGAAAAAGACTTAATCCCTTGTAACAATATGCTATGAGCACTATTTCTGCCGCATTTTAGATAACTAACGTTTCTATGGTTATATGCATTTCACATTTCGCATTAAACATATTTTTATTTAGTTACCTAAATACTAGCCACCTTCGGCGACTGGCTGGTTCATGGTCTTTGAAAAATCCGACTTTATGAAACTTGACATAGTTTGGCGTTTCCGCAACTGATTAAAATTTCTGTTTTCATGAGCACTCGGGAAGGCTCCTTATCATCCTTATGTCAATTTTTGTACTTCTGCGATCAATAGGGCTGAACGTATAGAAGAACAGACAGACAGGCAAACTTTTGCGTTCACTATTATAGATATATAAATTTATTTAAATTTCTCTTGAATATGTGTACTAATTTTAATGCGAATTCACCCTCCATTTTTTACGGTATTTCCCGTGCAAAGAGGTGGTACAGCAACAAGTATATATATATATATATATATATATATATATAACTTCCGCATTCATATTTTGTATAAGCATTTTTTTTTTCACTTTACAACCAATATACAAATTTAATATCGAAATTCAGATATCTTGTTAATCGTTATAACAGTAACAGAAAACAAAGTGGCAGTCTTGCAGATATTAAACTGCAACTAGAATTTTTACTTCCATTACCCGACAACCGTAGGTAATTGACGTATTGTATTCTGTCCAAAAAATTCGATATTGAGTTTTCACCTGATTTACACGTTTTAAGGTTTCCTGAGCCCCAAAATGGAGTTTTTGGCAATTGATCAGTGTGTGCATGTATGTATGTATGTGTGTGTTTGTGTGTAATAAAAATTTGCTCTAACTGTATCTCACGAGCTACTGCTCAAAAGTACATATAAATTTATATTTAGTAGCACCTTGACATAAGTTAGTGTCTATCAAGTTTTGGTGCCTATCACTCAACAGGTGGTTCTGGTATACAGTGATTTTCGTAATTTCAGGGAACAGTATATCTCAGGAGGTACTGCTCAGCAGTACATATAAATTTACATGTTGTTTCATCTTAATATATGCTAGTATTTTTTAACGTTTGGTGTCAATAGCTGTAAAGTTAGTGCGGCTATACAAGCTGTAAAGTTAGTGCGGCTATACAACGATTTTTGCAATTTCAAAGAAGACTATATCTCAGGAACTTATACACAAAATTATATATATATATATATATATATGAATATATGAATTCACTTTGATATAAATTAGTGTCTATCAACTTTTGGTGCCAATTGCTCAAAAGATGGCGTTGCTATAATGTAATTTCCGCAGTTTATTAAAAAACTGCGGAAATATCTCAGAATAATATCTCAGAAATATCTCAGAAATATCTCAGAATAATATCTCAGATTATCTTGCGTATAGTCGAATAAAACGAGATATGAGAAAATACTATAATGAGATATTATGCTGGTTCAATTTGATTGAATATGGGACGATAGATAGTACTCTACACTGAAAAGTTCTCCTAGAACGAGAAGGATATTATCTTAACTATAAAAATTCATATCCGATGGACATTTCGTGTAATGATACCTCGCTGAGGTTAAAATTTTCTGCATTTATAACGGAAAAAAGTAATAACAAATAATTTGTACTGCTTGAATTCGTATAGAAAAATATAGCAGAAAGTTTTGTGATAGCCACAGCATACTAGCTTCTATTAAAAATAGAAAAAAATAAAAAGTGGTATTCAATTAAGGATCCGCTAAAATTTCTGTATTAGTGTAGATTGTGAACTTTCAAGAGGAAATTACGAATATGAATTCCGTAACATATAAGTTAAAAAGTAGAACAGCTATTGCTTCAAAGATCTTTGAAATAAAATTATCTTGCGTGTGACTCACACAACTTTCTCATACCCTACTTATTATAATAATTTAAGGTGGAACGTGTAAAATGATTGCCAAAATAAAAATTCTATATGTGAACATTTGAATTATTTGACACATTTACAAATAACTTTCATTTTCTTTTGAAAAAAGGATGCTGATATCACAGAAAAAGGGAGTGTTGTTTAACGAAGAAAGTAGCAAGGGAAATCCATCCTCGCCACTTTTTGACATATATTTTTTTTTCAGCAGCAATTTCTTAAGTTTATATACTATTAGAAAACGACAGCAGTGACAAAGGAAATCCATCCTCGTCACTTTTGGATGTATTCTTAACATCAAGAATTCTTTCAGATTTTGGTGCATTATTGAAAGAAAACAATATTGAGGGAAATTATTTCCTCATAAATTTTTAATAGCTACATTGGAAAAAGATAGAAATGATGAGGGAAATCCAGACTTGTCACTTTTGGATATATTCATAACTTCAGCAATTGTTTCTTCGTTTGATGCATTATTGAAAAAAAGCAATATCGAGGGGAATCCATACTCATAATTTTTCATAGCTTCATTGGAAAAATATAGCAATGACGAGGGAAATCCATCCTCGTCACTTTTGGATATATTCGTAACTTCAGCGATTGTTTCGTCTTCTGGTGCATTATTGAAAGAAAGCAATATCGAGGGAAATCCATCCTCATAATTTTTTAATAGTTTCATTGGAAAAAGATAACAGTGACGAGGGAAACGCATCCTCGTCATTTTTGGATATATTTATAACTCCATGCATTATTTTTTCTTTTGGTGTATTATTGAAAGAATGCAATATCGAGGGAAATCCATCCTCATAAAGTTTTAATAGCTTCATTGGAAAAATATAGAAATGACGAGGGAAATCCCTCCTCCTCACTTTCGGATATATTCAAAACTTTAGCAATTGTTTCTTCTTTTCTTGGGTTATTCAAAAAAGGCAATATCGAGGGAAATCCATCCTCGTGAACTTTGAATAGCTACATTTCTTTGGGAATATCTCTCTCTTCTTGTATATATTATTTGTAAGACAGTTGTACGAAGTTTATGTATATAACGATTCATTTTTTAAGGATAATTTTTTAAGTTTTTAAAGTCGTAGAGGATTAAAAATATATTATTTTCTCTTTTATTATTTGGAGGCTATAGATTATCTATTGTAGAAGTCGCAGAAACACCCTAAGCAGCTTTTCTGCAGCAACAAAAGATTCTGGAACACAATTTCCTTACTGCCCTAAGTCGGTTTTGGGACTTTTTATTGGGCAAAATTAAGTAACATTCATCGTCATCTACTATTATGAAATACTTTCCACCACCAGCAACTTCTACACACATGTTTTCAGAAAATTGTACGTCAATAACTCGAAGATAATCTTCATTGTTTCGTAATTTGCTAAAAGATAAAACAAACATATTAGAAACAAAGGTATTTATATTATACTTCAATCATCTTTCAATTTTAGTCCCTCTTATTACATCATTCAATGTGTTCAATAAAGTTCAGTCACATTTTTAATATCTTAGTCATAGCGTTATATAAGAGAGTAACCAAGAAAGTGGCGAAATATCAATATTCACACAACGTTAAAAACGCGAATATAAAAATTGTTAAGTGCAGACTGCAGTTTCCTTAGCATACCGTCATCAGGGCAGAATGACGAAGTGGATTATTGTTATATATATATATATATATATATATATATATATATAGGTAGGGATGCGGATAGGAATATGGGATGAAGAAAGCTTATGTAATTTTCCCAATCATCCGAGAGAGAAGGTACAGCAAAATCGTAATGAATGATATTTTTATGATTTTTATAGATAGGGGAAGCTTCTAGAAAATCGAGTTCATGTAAGTAATTAGGCTGACAGATTATTTTAGCTGAATTAAAGTTAAAATTATAATTATTTTTCGAACAATGCTTAGCAATGGCCGATTTTTTAGTTTATTTTTTCTGAATATAACTCATCTGTTCTTAAGGCGGAACTTGAGCTTACGTTGTGTTTGACCAATATATGATTGTCCACATTGACAAATAATACTATAAATGCCACAAGAATTGTGTGTAATAAAGAAACAGCAAAATGTTTACAATAAACAGTAGTGCAAAGAACTTTTTCAGTGCGAAAAACCAGTGTATCAAGGAAAGGGAGTAAACTATTATTTTCAATTTCATAAGTAAAATGGATGTTATTTTCAAGTGAATTTATGATCAGTAATACTTTATCAATATTGTGCCGAAAATGTCGATCAGAGTGGAAGTATCATTTACATAACGGATCCAAAATGGAAAAGAGAGATTTTTCTAAATAATGCACGTAAATATCAGCGAGAATTGGTGAAAGAGGAGAGCCGGTGGCTAAACCTTCATATTGTTGGTAAAATTTGCCTTGAAAAGTAAAGGTAGTTTGAAATAAACAAGTACGAGGGAGAGAAATTAAATCTTGGATTTCAAAGCTTGTATAATGAAATTCTTTTAATCTCTTTTCTAGACAGGAGAGAGCGCCACTAATCGGGACATTAGTGAAAAGTGATTTCAATAGTGAGAAATCATAGTGAGGTTTGTGTCAGGAGAATTACGAATAATTTTGTTTAGTTTTTCACAGTGTGACAGAAAGTAGAAGATAAAAAATACTTGTAAGAAATTTATCTAAACGATAAGAAGCAGTACTGATATTAGAAACAATAGGACGAAATGGGATATTGGATTTATTAACTTTAGGGAGGGCATAAAACCTAGCACAATTGGATATAGATCAATGAGAGAAGCTTTGGTGAAGTCCAACAGCAAAGGGCAAGACTTAACAGATGGTTTAATTTTACTTAATTCTTGTGTAGATGGGTCGCGAGAAAGACAAGTTTATGGATCATCATTAATGAAGCTGGTGAGACTTTCAACGTAATGAGTTTTATCCAGTCAATTGGTCTTCCTTTACCAGCCTTCGTAACTATGATATTGTCATTACATTCTAGATATTTCCAGACTATGTTCTCAGCAGGATTGAAATTAGATTTGAAGTTGTTCGAATTAAAATTAACGTTGGAAAGGGTAAGATGACGAAGGTTTTCTTTCTGAGAATCTGTAAAGGAAGAGTTTCTAAAAGCTTATTCAACAGGAGCTATTAAATGTGGAAAAGAAGTAGGTTTAGAGATCGAAAAATTAGATTTCAGTTTAAGAACAGAGTACTGGATTTTAGAAATATTTTCGCTGGAAAGGTTAACAATTAAATTTTGGTTAATAGTGAGAAGTTTAATAGAATGAGATGGCTTCTGCGAAATTAAAAGTCGATAAATTTTATATTGTAGAGTTCTTGAATGCTTTTGAGAGAGGTTTTTAGCATGAAACCATGGATTAAAATCAATAGACTTAAAATTGGGATGGCAGGAAATTAACTTTAAGTGAATACCAAATAAACCTTTTTTCTATATTGGCAATTTGAAGACGTGTATCCTTTATGACAGCACGAAGAATGCTGAAATGAGATCGGAGAACTGATTTGGTAACGAATGTGGAACGAGTAATGTTGCATTTAAGTTGAATAAAATGGGTAATAATGCATTGTCTCTTGCACTGAAGAAGGAATTTTAAGCGATTAAAGGAACGTAATTTCTTGGTTCATGACCGGTAGAAGCGATTAATATGATTTTTTCATTATGAGATGACTACAGAGGACGAAATTAAAGAAAAATTGCTGTCCCAATCTCCCCCTTGTATGAGGCTTCTCGGATTAGGTTACTCAGCAATATAAAAAGCAAAGAATCCAAATAAAAATAACTATTGATACACACAACTCTTGGGGCATATATAGTATTCCTTGTCAATGTGGACAAACATATTTTGTATAAACAAACTCCAGTTAAGAATTGAATTAAAAACACGTGTCATATTGTAATAAATTAATTAAAAACACTTTAAGAACACGTTAAAAAATATATATATATTGAATATATTTTATGTAAGGACTTAACTGTTAACCATGTGATTCAAAAGTACATATAACTGTTCTGCAGTATGTGTAAATCCAAATTCCCTTATGATGCCTTCTTATATGCAGGCGAATAGCTTTGGAAGTTTTTTATATTTTAATAAATGTATTTTTAACGTGTTTTTAAAGTGTTTTTAATTAATTTATTAAAACATATTTTGGTCAAACAAAACGTGTTCTCAAGTTTCGCCTTAAAGAACACATGACTTATATTCAGAAACAAGAAACTAAAAAATCGGCCATTGCTAAGCATTTTAGGGAAATAAAAACATAATTTCAACTTTAACTCAGATAAAATAAACTGCCAGCCTAAACACTTAAATGAACTTGATTTTCTAGGAGCTGTCCATATCAATAAAAATCATAAAACTTCCAAAGGAAATAAAAATAGAACGGCAAAATATATGAATTATGGCAGGTTTAAGGTTAATTTTGCCATTTCTTTGTGAAAATTGAAAAACCTGAAAGGTAAGCCTGTATTTCAATAAAGGTTCTAACGATTTTCTGTAAAGTTGCGATATAAACACTCATTTTGCTGTCCTTTCGAACGTATTGTTAGTTTTCGGTGAACAGATCAGTTTGTCAAGTTTTAGTAAAATTTCGAAATGGGACCAAAAGACCAGTATCTCATACACGGGTCTAACGATTTTCTTCAAATTTCCTTACGAATTGCTGTTTAAATGTCCTTTAGTATGTATTACTTGGTTACTACGGGAAAACTGAAAGGCGTCCTGATCAGGCAAAACAGTTTTAAATCTCGTAAATGAATGTTCCTAAAAATGGTTCGCTCATTTTTTTTTTTTTTTTTTTTTTTAATGCGCTATGTAAACATTCATTTATACGTCTTTACTACGTACATATTAGTTTGCTTGTACAAGAAAATTTTTATGTATCTACTTTGTTAAGTCAATTTTATCTGTTTTGACCACATTATCTCCAAAGAGAATATACAATACGTGAAATAGTAAGTAATGAAGTCTTATGGTTGTAACAAACCAGATTTTCGTTTATTTATTTTCTTTCTCTTTCTCTTTCATTTATTTATTTTTAAGAAAATAAATTTCGTAATTCATAAAACAGAATTCCGTGAAATTTAATCGACCTTAAATAATTTTATAAAATTTTGCATCCTTCTCTGAGCAACTTTGCAACTTCGCAATTTTCAACAAGTACAAGCAGCATGTGTATTCACTGGTTCTTATCGGATATTGAGAACTGTAAATAGATTTTACTTAACGATGTTGCTGTCTTTCAACATCAACTTGTCAATATTAAAACCTAAATCTTCGACTTCGTTGAATTTCGACAGTATGTACATTTTTGTACATATTGAGATTTAAAGTTTAACTAAGATAAGTAAAACTATTAAAAAAAAAAAAAAGACTTTAAATTTATTTTAAAAAAACATTTATCTGTAAAATCTTCAATTTTTATTTAGAACAGCACAAGTTCGCAAATTACAAAATGACAATACATGATTGGCTTGTAATTTAATGAAATATTATTTTTTATATCTCTAATGTTCAACGGAATTTAGATGTTTACTCTGTGAACATATTTATATTTAATTTTGAATTTTTGTAAAAATCGTTTGAAAATTCGTGATTGTTTTAAATAAATATGTTGTATACTAAAAAAAGAACACGTAACTTTACAAAAAGAAAGCAGAGGAAAAGGAGCGTGGAGTTGGAAGCTGCTAATTTTAAAAGATTCAGAATTTGGATTTTTAGGTTATAAACTTAAATCACAAAGGCTTTTTTTTTTTTTTTTACTCTAATATAAACACTTTGTGACTTATATAACATAAGGTGAAATGGTGAAATATCAAAGATTAATAACTCGCAAAATTTAAAATATCATTCCAAAATAGCCTAAAAAGTCCCATTTTAATTAATTTGAAAATATATATGAAACAGATTTTCATCAAACAGTGTCGTTTAAATCATTAACCTAAAATTAATCAATAAATAATTAAAATAAAATAAAACACACAGCATTAAAATTGGACCATTCATTTGGAAGTTACAGCGTAAAATAATGCTTACCTGCTTTTGACTTGAAATTCGTCAGTAAGCACTTCCTGAAAAAGGGATAACAAATAATAATAAAAATTTTTCAATTCAGTAATTTTTACTTCTTCACGAAATGTATAATAATGTTAAAGACATTAGTTTCAAATAATTTGTAGTATATTTTAAAAAACACTGACTCTAATTGCGTTTTTTTTTTTTTTTAACTACTTAATAAAGAAAAATATAGATTCCTATGATAATTTTTGATGAAGATTAGAACTTTTTATGCAATTTCCAATTTCTTAAAGAAATACAAATTGGAAACATATTTTATCTAAGAGGAAAACTTAAGCATATTGCGAACTTCATTTATTGAAGAAATACTGGGAAAAACAATATGGTAATTTCAAAATATATTAGTTTCTAAAAGTTAAGCAACAATCTCTCTTCTCGTTTTCTTCTTCCGTGCATAATTGTTAAAGAGTTACTTTGGGTTCTAAAGCTTTAAAAAAAAAAAAAAAAAAAAAAATCACATCTGCCTTTTTTTCCCTCTCTCTCTTTTATATATATACATACTAGCAGGCAACGCCCGCTTCGCTGGTCCCTATTTTTAAATGAATCACTATAATGAATTCTCAAAATTGCATTAATTTTTATCACATGAAAAAAAAGAGAAACAAAATCTGAGTAGGAAAAATGTCGCACCGGGTTCTCACTGCCTTCGGAAAAAATTCCCAAAATGCTCTAACTCTTATTTCTATTATTTTCCCACTTCGCCCCCCCCCTCCTGTCTATCCTAATAATTTTACATATTTGAAATATCCGCAATCGATTTGTAAGTATCAAAAACCTCTATGCACCAGTTTTGAACGATATATCTCTATTTTTATTTTTTTACCGCTCTACTCCCCCCCCCCTTCCCGCCCTCCCAATAATTTTAAAAACTCGAAAATATCCGCAATCGAATTGTAGGTATTGGAAACCTCTATGTACCAATTTTGAATGATCTAACTCTATTTTCTTTTTTTTTGCCCCTCTGCCCCCCCTTCCCGGCCCTCCTAATAACTTTATACTTTCAAAAAAATCCCCATTCGACTTGCAGGCCTCTAAAACCTATCTGTACCGATTTTGAACGGCCTAACTGTATTTCTATTTGTTTTTTACCATACCCCCCCCTTACCGCCCCCCTTCCCGCCCCACCTAATAATTTTAAAAATTCGAAAGTATCCGCAATCGATTTGTAAGTATCGAAAACATCTAAATACCAATTTTGAACGATCTAACTCTATTTTTATTTTTTTGCCCCCCTCCCCTCCCCCTTTCCCGGCCCTCCTAATAACTTTACACTTTCGAAAATATCCCCATTCGACTTGCAGGCATCTAAAACCTAACTGTACCAATTTTGAACGGCCTAACTGTATTTCTATTTGTTTTTGACCATAGCCCCTCCTTTACCGCCCCCCCCTTCCCGCCCCACCTAATAATTTTAAAAATTCGAAAGTATCCGCAATCGATTTGTAAGTATCGAAAACATCTATATACCAATTTTGAGCGATCTAACTTTATTTTTATTTTTTTGCCCCTTTCCCCCCCCTCTCCCCTCCCCCTTTCCCGGCCCTCCTAATAACTTTACACTTTCGAAAATATCCCCATTCGACTTGCAGGCATCTAATACCTAACTGTACCAATTTTGAACGGCCTAACTGTATTTCTATTTGTTTTTGCCCCATAGCCCCCCCTTCCCGCACCTCCTAATAATTTTATAAATTCGAAAATATCCGAAATCGATTTGTAGATATCGAAAACCTCTATATACCAATTTTGAACGATCTAACTCTCTTTTTATTTTTTGCCCCCCCCCCTCTGCCCCCCCCCCTGCTGCCCCACCTCGGGGCTGAATTTCTAAAATTCCAGAAATTGGTTTTTAGATATTTGCATTAGCTATATTTTAGAGCAAAAATTTCACGCATATCTATTTTTTTGTTTGAGATATATAGGATTATGCGAAATCACGTTTTTACGCATGTGAAATCACGTTTTGCCCCCCCGCCCCCCTTGGGGACCGAATTTTGAAAATTCCAGAAATTGGTTTTTAGACATTTGTGTTAGCTATATTTTAAAGCAAAAATTTTACGGATATCTGTTTTTTTTTGTTTGAGATATGAAGGATTTTGTGAAATCACGTTTTTCCCCCCCTCCCCCCCTTGGGGGGCGAATTTTGTAAAATCGCTTCTTAGTGGATGCCTACGTCATGGAAAGAACATTGTCACAAAATTTCATGCTTCTAGGTCCAGGGGTTTGGTCTGGGCGTTGATAGATCACCCCCTCACTCAGGAAGTCTTCTTTTATATATATAGACTAGCAGGCAACGCCCGCTTCGCTGGTCCCTATTTTTAAATGAATCACTATAATGAATTCTCAAAATTGCATTAATTTTTATCACATGAAAAAAAAGAGAAACAAAATCTGAGTAGGAAAAATGTCGCACCGGGTTCTCACTGCCTTCGGAAAAAATTCCCAAAATGCTCTAACTCTTATTTCTATTATTTTCCCACTTCGCCCCCCCCCCCCCTCCTGTCTATCCTAATAATTTTACATATTTGAAATATCCGCAATTGATTTGTAAGTATCAAAAACCTCTATGCACCAGTTTTGAACGATATATCTCTATTTTTATTTTTTTACCGCTCTACTCCCCCCCCCCTTCCCAACCTCCCAATAATTTTAAAAATTCGAAAATATCCGCAATCGAATTGTAGGTATTGGAAACCTCTATGTACCAATTTTGAATGATCTAACTCTATTTTCTTTTTTTTTTCCCCTCTGCCCCCCCTTCCCGGCCCTCCTAATAACTTTATACTTTCAAAAAAATCCCCATTCGACTTGCAGGCCTCTAAAACCTATCTGTACCGATTTTGAACGGCCTAACTGTATTTCTATTTGTTTTTTACCATAGCCCCCCCCCTTACCGCCCCACCTAATAATTTTAAAAATTCGAAAGTATCCGCAATCGATTTGTAAGTATCGAAAACATCTATATACCAATTTTGAGCGATCTAACTCTATTTTTATTTTTTTGCCCCCTCCCCCCCCTCTCCCCTCCCCCTTTCCCGGCCCTCCTAATAACTTTACACTTTCGAAAATATCCCCATTCGACTTGCAGGCATCTAAAACTTAACTGTACCAATTTTGAACGGCCTAACTGTATTTCTATTTGTTTTTGACCATAGCCCCCCCCCCTTACCGCCCCCCTTCCCGCCCCACCTAATAATTTTAAAAATTCGAAAGTATCCGCAATCGATTTGTAAGTATCGAAAACATCTATATACCAATTTTGAACGATCTAACTCTATTTTTATTTTTTTGCCCCCCCTCCCCCCCTCTCCCCTCCCCCTTTCCCGGCCCTCCTAATAACTTTACACTTTCGAAAATATCCCCATTCGACTTGCAGGCATCTAAAACCTAACTGTACCAATTTTGAACGGCCTAACTGTATTTCTATTTGTTTTTGCCCCATAGCCCCCCCTTGCCGCCCCCCCCTTCCCGCACCTCCTAATAATTTTATAAATTCGATAATATCCGAAATCGATTCGTAGGTATCGTAAAACCTCTATATACCAATTTTGAACGATCTAACTCTCTTTTTATTTTTTGCCCCCCCCCCCTCTCCCCCCCCTGCTGCCCCACCTCGGGGCTGAATTTCTAAAATTCCAGAAATTGGTTTTTAGATATTTGCATTAGCTATATTTTAGAGCAAAAATTTCACGCATATCTATTTTTTTGATTGAGATATATAGGATTATGCGAAATCACGTTTTCACGCATGTGAAATCACGTTTTGCC
This sequence comes from Salticus scenicus, assembly GCA_963930645.1. Lineage (NCBI taxonomy): Eukaryota > Metazoa > Arthropoda > Arachnida > Araneae > Salticidae > Salticus > Salticus scenicus. Next base: position 22,078,596 of record OZ005654.1, read on the forward strand.
CCCCCGTCCCCCTTGGGGACCGAATTTTGAAAATTCCAGAAATTGGTTTTTTGACATTTGTATTAGCTATATTTTAAAGCAAAAATTTTACGGATATCTGTTTTTTTTTGTTTGAGATATGAAGGATTTTGTGAAATCACGTTTTACCCCCTCTCCCCCCCTTGGGGGGCGAATTTTGTAAAATCGCTTCTTAGTGGATGCCTACGTCATGGAACGAACATTGTCACAAAATTTCATGTTTCTAGGTCCAGGGGTTTGGTCTGGGCGTTGATAGATCACCCCCTCACTCAGGAAGTCTTCTTTTATATATATAGATAATATAACTTTGTTATTCAAATTTTTGAGCATATAAAAGACCGATATTAGATCTCATTGAAACTTTGAGCACTTCTACAAAATAGAACTGATTAGTAATTGAATGCAAGATTTTTCTTTCTTTAAACATTTTGGATTACACTCTATCCAAAATACTACCACTGTATCGATTGTACCCTGTATCCAATGCTACCAACGACTTGTAACTTTTAATGCGTAATAACATACTATATGAAATATTTGTATGTTTTATTGTGGAAACCGCATAAATATATTTCCGATGCAATTATTTTTCAAAAATTATTGGTTTATGTTAAGTTTCTGGTTTATAACAAAATTTTACAGAACTTACAGAAAAAAATAACAAAATATCAGAGAAACAATATTCTGAAACATGAAATACGCACGTATAATTTTCGCTCAGATATGAGCATGTCTATTGAATATCTTTATCTGCGCGTGAAAGACACACATATATATATATATATATATATATATATAATGTAGGTTTAACGTTTTATACATTGGGCATGGTCTGTCAAAAGTTCGTTTCAATAGAATAAAAAATGTAAGCAAATTACCAGCAAAGAATGAGCTAAATATTAGATATTTTGGAGAGTTAAAATTTCATGAGGGGTTTTTCACATGTCATGTATTTAATTTAGTGACTAAATGTTTAAAAACCACGTTTCAAATATTCTCCTTTTGTGAAAAAAGAACTCTGACGGATTCTAACTCTAATTTTTATTTATTTATGAAGATTTGTGAATTCGTAAGGGGCTTTTCAAAAATAAAGACTTTTGCAACTTCCGTGAAATAACTGGATCTTCAAATAAAACACGTGGCATGTGTAAAATCCGATATTAAATTTCAATTTTGAAAAATATCTGAAATGTTGCTCATTCGTTTGCCGATAATGTGCTTAATTTTTACATTATTCATGTAACTTTATAAAGCTGCCGAATATAACAAGCTTTCAACCCATGTAATAAAAAAAAATTCTATCTTCACCATATGCGGATATATATATATATATATATATATATATATATATATATACACTACAATATCTCAGATATATTAAATATCTATATCAAATATTTTATATATTTATATCAAATTTTTACGTGTACATTTTCTGTTTCAAAATAATAATTCTCTAATATTTTGTCAAGTTTTTTTACAAGTTTTATGGGTAATACGCAAGTAGTTTTGTCCTGTAAAAGTAATACAAATTTTTCACATAGCATGGGAAGTTATGTGTTAAGTTAAAAGTTATTTGCAGTATTTCATGATACAGGGCAATCGAATTTCTTTTTTCAACTTTTGGTTGGTCTCCTATTTACACTCGTGACTAAATCGATAGTGGAAAGTATTAATTTGTAAATGTTCTTTACATGTCTGAATTTCAATGAAATATTTTTCAGTTTTTTTCTTTTTTTTTCAGAAAATATGAAAAAAAAAAAAAAAAAAAAAAAAACCTAATAATTCGACCAACAGGTACTTTTCTTGGGAATAATTTGTAAGCTGTAACTTTTTACCCCTATTCTTTTTTTCTCATTATATTATAGGCAGAGATTCTATAGGTTATGTATTATTGATGTAATACATATCGTATAATGCATGCATAAATAATACATAATTATGCATACTCGTTGTAATTTTGTTTCATTAACATGATACTGTTAGAGAAAATATTCATTTGGGAGTTATAGAATCGGTAGAACACCTGTAATACAGAAATAGTTATCAAAAGTAAATATGCTAATTCCTAATACATACATTCATTCATACATACATATATGTATAAAATTTTCTTTTTTTAATTTTTCAAATATGATACGCATATCCTATATATATATTTTTTCTATTTGAATCTCAACACATTTTTGCAGAATATCAGATCTCTAAAGAGCTCTTAATTTAGATATTAGGATTTTCCCGTCAATTCGGCACGTGTCAATATTATCACAGAGAATTGATATTTTGCTAAAACATGTTTAAGGTCGAATAGAAAAAAAAATAGAAGGTACGCATATTGGATTTCAAAAAGTAAAGAACAAAAAAGAATAAAAAAAAAAAAAAATATCCCCCTCCTTTAACGGAGATATATATATACATATATATATATATATATATATATATATATATATATATATATATAATATAAGAAATGAATACACATACTTAATGAACTGATAACTCTGTGAAACATATATATATATATATATATATATATATATATATATATATATATATATATATATATATATATATATATGTTTTTTTAATCTATATTGATATTCAAATTCAATGTTTTGCCTCTGAGCATTAACTCTGTATGTATTATCTTCCACTTTATTTTTATATTGAAATATTCATTATTACATCCTATATATACTAGTATCGTATGTATGATATTTGATTGTTCTTTTATACATTCATCGAATAAGCTGTTAAGAGCTCTTCAACCTTTTAATGTACTGTAAACTATAAATTCAGCTGCTTTTACGCTTACTCATAGAGTACTATTTTATTTATTTATTTTTTTGTTTTAATTCTATTTTTTCTAAACAGTTTTTTGCTACTATAAAAAACTTATAGGAGTGTAACTGTGTCCTATATGGGTATTATCATTATTTTTATTATCATTACTGTTTTTATATTTATCACGCATTATAAATTATAAATTTACATTTCATTAATTTTCCTTTGACATGCAATATCTAATTTAATGTTTGATTTTTTTTTTTTTTTACCTTTTTACTCATATTTTACAATTTTGACATTCTATTTCTATGCGTCATTTCATCATGATAACTCGAAGAACAGTTTAAAGTATTAAGAATTCAAAATATAATCAATACATATTTACATATTTATATATGTGTGTATGTATATATTCAGAATATGGAAAAGCAGTAGTATAGGATCCTCTGGGCGGAATTTGAAATTTGGCTCAAAAGTAGAGCCAAGTTTTTCGCCAAGATCTTTATTTATGCAACTGCAACAGCTATTTTGATAAAACGTCCAAATGGCAAAAAATAAATAAATAAAATAAATAAATAAATAAATGTTACCTAGGGGATCTTACACCTGCACACAATAGGTTAATTTTATTATTGATTAATTAAGAATATACTAATTAATCTCTGAAAGAGATTATGGTAATATCCAACAGAACTGAATCTCTAGACGTAAAAGATATGAATTAATGGAAATGTTAGCTTAAAATTGATAATAGTAAACATGATGTGAATTACCTCGTTAGGAATCATTTCAGAAACTCAAAAAAATTTCACTTTGATATAAGTTTAGCAATAAATAGATATTCAAAACTTTGATACGAAACGTAATTCACATACAAAGTCTGAAATCGGTGAAAGATTCACAGAATTTCTTCAGGCAATAATGAATTCCATATTATAGACCATTGTTGGATACATTGTTTAAAAATTAAATGATTGTTAGAGAAAAACGAAAAAAATTAATTATTACAAAAATTAAATTAACCAGTCGCTTATTTTTCTCATTGCTGACAGTTATTTATTCTTTTTTAAAACATGTTACTTGTCAATATGCGCTAAAAAATATGGAACAGCTTTAGTGTAAGGTGACTTTGGAAATTTTGAAATTTGCCGCCAAAGTAGCTAAAGCAATTTTCGCACTTACTTTACGTCCGCGACGATGGCAATTATTTATACTACAGCAGCGTATTAAAAATATAAATAAATTACAAATGGCTAAAACAGAGTGAAATTATAATAATAATTATGCAAATAACCATTTTCAATGTGTACGAGTAGATCATTTTGACGCACCCCCACCCCACCCCCAAATATATATATATATATATATATATATATATATATATATATATATATATATATATATATATATATATATATATATATAAGCACCATTTTAAACTTAATTGCATGTTAGAAATATAAACAAATGATGAAATATTGCTATAATTTTACTAAAATTGTAAAGAGCATAATCAAAATAGGCACTGGAATTAAAAAAAAAAAGTGATACAAAAAACAATAAATGAAAATGGCGACAAAAATTTAAAAATCGGCAACTGTGTTCTATACAAAAGCTGTACCAACAATAAACACGCGTAGTGAGAAAACGCACAAATTCTACTTAATTCAAGTGATAAAAATGTATTAAAATAGTTTCTCTAGCATGTTTTATTTGGGAAAATGAGAATAAAGTTTATGAAAATTAACTGCAATCAATATCATTGGCGTAATATCGAAACATCTTACGCTGCAGCATGCAGAAATATACACATATGTCAATAAAGAAGGATTTCGTGCTAAAAGTACACCAAACATACAAAATTATTTTAATAACTTGATTAATATGATTGAAAAAACAAATATACATCGTACATGAAAAGAAAGAAAAAAAAAAAGACCTTAGCATTAATTTCTTAAATATTAGGTCTGTGCATAAATTCATGCGGTTTTTTATTGCTTGATTTCATAAAAATACATCAAATCAGATGATAATTTTTAATCAAAATACTCTCCATTACTTTTTACAACCTTTGCCCATTTTACGGTAACAAATGTATACCACGGCGATAGAAGCTCTCTTCTTTGGAGGCAATAAAATGACTCGCGTCCGCACGAACTTTTGCAACGACCTAATATATATATATATATATATATATATATATATATATATATAACCAAAATTAGAAAATACACTTTTTCTCAGATATTAAGTTTTTATACGAATCTCATACAAAAAAATAAAAAAGAACCAATGAGTAAAAGTGACACATACACTTGTAAGATGACATATAAAATTTCTGCAGTGCATCATAAAAATATGACAAAACAAAAAGTCTTGCCAATGCTGCTATATGAATTGAGCAATGAAAAAGATCGATTGATAAATCGAGTTTCTGGGATCAAACGGAATTCATAAAGGAAAATAATAACAAATTTACATAATAACACATTTACATTTTAATTTGTGATTAATGTGTTAACAACTTTATTTAAATATATCTCTAGGATGCTTTAAGATACATTGCTGATATTTTATACATCAAATAAATTGAGTGTGGGGAATTTCATTAATTGATGTATATATATATATATATATATATATATATATTACAAAATGTAGAATACAAAAGAGATTTATAACCAAAGGCCAAGTTTATCCATAAGACTCAAAATTTATACAATTAATATTTAAGCGTATTCGTGGTTCATTATAATGTGAGTATTGTGAAATTTTTATATCTTTCAGTAAACCTTCCCTGAATATCTCTATTTATGCTTCTTGCGAAAAATTTTGGCATTTGGTCATCTTTTTTCTTTGCATTCCATAATCTTGTAACATTATATTTATATTGACAGTGTAAAAATTAAAATTATGCAATTTCTAAGATTTAATCCTCTTGAAACTTTCGATAAATCTAAAAATTTTATGTTTATATGTAGATCTAAAAGTTGATATATTAAAAAAATTAAAGTCGGAGAAACCTTTTTACATTCCCTGTATATGCGCACCCATTCCATAAAAGTGTATTCTTTAGATGCATGTTGCAGTCAGATTATATATGAGTCAATATTTTGATTGATAAACATTGTACAGTTAACAAAAAATATAAAGTCCCTACCCTGACAACGCACGTATCCATAGTATATTCTAAGGATGTCCAAAGGATATACGTTCATTCACAGGATGTCCTGAGTTTATTTTGGTGAGAAGATGTGCTGTTAGGGTATGTATTAATTTTTAATATGAATAATTTGGCGTGGCACTCACGCTTCTACCTTTTATCCCACATTACTATACACGTTTTATTACTATTTAAGTTGCAAGATAAGATAGAATTGTCCTAAACTGTGTAGGAAGGTTAAACAAGACTGGGGACTAAGGATAAAAAAAAATAAGAAAGAAAGAGAAAGAAAATACTAATAAAATAAATCCGAAAATTTATCGCCAGGGGAATATGCGGCAGAGTTTTTCTAAGTAAAACTTTTCTCGCAGGCAAATTAACGTTGTATCTTCAATTTCAATATAATATGTGAGACAAAAACAGTGTTTAAAAAAGTGCGCACTCGTCAGTTTTAAATTATTAATTACGATAAAAGATTTACTTAGAGGAAAAGCGTAACATATTTCCCTAGCGATATATTTCGGAACTTTAATTTTTGTTTATTTATTTTTTGTGAAATCCTTCGTTCCCCATCTCGTTTAATCTTCCCACAAACTCTGTTATCATTCTTTTAATTTGGATGCAACACAGAACAGTGTAAGCACAGTAAGTTTAATTATAGCCCCCCCCCCCCCCCCCCGTTGTATTTTAAATAACAGTTGAAAATTGTTTTAGTAACAGTTTTATTTGGAATACACCTCAATGTGCATTTTTGTAATTCACATAATAAGAGAGACATATAAACCCTTGACGATAGCTTCAGGGCCACAACCCGAGTCCCTCCCAGCTCTTCGATGACTTTTTCTAGTTAATTTTGTCCTTTTGTTTATTCTGGTGTTAGCCTTTTTTTTTTTTTTTTTTCATTTAACATTGTGAGATTTTTTTTCGTTTTCATCCTATGCTTTTTCTATGGATTTTTAGCTTTTTTTTCCTCCTCATTTTTTACATTTTAAAGTGCGGTGCAATGTTCTAATGCCCCCTGTTTGAATGTGATAGCTAAATTCGTAAAACACTTGAGACTGTTATTGCAAATAAATTTCGAGCAACACGAAAAGCGCCAAAATAAAATATATAAAGTAAGCATTTTGCTGTTTAGGTAGTTTTAGGCATACCTTCATCAGTGAAGAATAGCAAGAGGAACTATTGATCCTATATGTAAACAAAAAATAAGGTTTCTAAAATCGGTTTACAGCTAACAGAATTGTAACATTCTATTGATATTAACCAACAGGATAACAGGATATACATTTTTGTATAATATTTTCAGCAAGCAGAAAATGCTAGGAATTTTTACATATCTATTTACCATTATATGAATCTGAAATAAAGTTTTTTAAAAATAATTCGTAAATAGTAAAAAATAGCATAATATACGATAATATACATCCATAGAAAAATATTTCTCCCTGTCAGTTTTTTCTTAAATTATAATCAGCTATATATTAACTAATGGGAAATAAAATTCATGGGAATAAAACTAATGGGAAATAAAACGTTTCATTTAACTATATGTTGCTCAACCGGTTGGTTATTTACTCGAAACTTGGAGGGATTATATTCATCAGGAGCTTGTTAAAAATAGTACAAAAATGTATTAGATCAGTTAGTTCAGACATTTAAATATTCATCTATTTGGCTAGACGAAGTGGTTGAAAGACTATAAAAAAATATTTTGGAAAAAGATAAGAATTATAATTTGAGATAATGTACAGCCACCGGAAAAATAACTCTTCTACCTAAATGCACTGAAATATTGGTTCAATACCGCCCGGTATCGCCCAAAACCGACAAGAACCGGTAAAAATATTCTTCTTCTTATTATTTTTTTAACCAATCTTATTCAGTCTTCCTCGATATGGCCCAATGTTGGACCTATAGTCTTGAATTTTCTAAAATGTCAAACACTCTTTTATTTATTTATTTATTTAATTCCAAATTACATTTCTCTCTTTCTTTCTTTTTTTTTTTTTAAATTCATTTTTTTAACTTTCGAAAAATAGAAGACAGAAAGCTATTTTAGAAACAATAAAAATACAGCACACTACTAAACACTGTAATTCGGCCGATCCGACGTACTCCGATATCGATTATCCGATAATGGTAAGAAAATGTGTCATACAATCATGAGATATCCGATGAAATACCGATATTGGCTGGTATTACTGTACTACTGGGTAGTTATTTTTACTTCCATTACCAGACTAACGTAGATAATGGAAGTATTGTATTCGGTCCAAAAATTCGATAACGAGTTTTCACCTGAATTACATGTTTTAAAGCCCCCTGAGACCAAAAACATAGTTTTTGGCAAGAGTGTGTGTGTGTATGTGTGTGTGTGTGTGTGCTTATGTGTGTATGCATGTGGGGAATCTTCTGTCTATCATATATCCGAAACTGTTAAAGATAGAACGACGAAACTTCAGAATTAAGACAGGTCTGGTGTATAAAGGAAGTTTCCAAATTCTGGTGAAAATAGGAAAACCGGAAGTGCGACATCAGAAACTGGAAGTGGGACCGTAAGTACATATCTCAAAATCGGCTCTAACGATTTTCTTCACAGTTGTTACATAAACACTCTATTAGATATCTTTTGGAATGATATAGTTGGTTAGTTCAGGAAAATGTATAGGTGTCTAGTATAAATAGCTCAATTTCAGTTCTCCCAAGCGCGTTCCATTAAAAACAGTTGTACGACTTTTTTTTTTTTTTTTTTTTTTTTTTAATTCAAACTCGTCATTTTAACTCACTTTCAAAAATTCTTTTGTTTGTAATTATTTTTTTCGGTCAATAATTAAGCATACAAAGTTTTGGTAAAATTTGTTATCTCAAAAACGGCTCTAACGTTTGTTATCAAAATTGTTACATAAATTCATTTCAGATAACTTTTCACATGCATCACGGTGTTATTAAATGAAAATTAACAGTCATCCTGCTTATGTAAGTCAGTTTTAGGTCTTGGAAATTGATATTTCAGAAAATAAATCTACCATTTTTTTTTTTTTTTTTTTCTTATTTTTTATCTCGCTATTTAAACTTTGTATAATATGTTTTTACTGATTTATTAAGTTTCTCTTACCGGAAATATTTTAGGTCTCTACCTTGTTAGGTCAATTTTAGGTCTTCTGAATCATTTCTGTTCGCATCTCCAAAAAATGCATATAATATGTGGTTCTTATCAAGTTAAACTGTTATCATAGTTAAAAGATGGTACCGATTGAATAAAAAAAAAAAATTAATTTAAAAAATCAGAAGTTAAAAGACATAATTTATAGAAAAATCATAGTAAAACTGAACAATAACATATTTATATATATTAATTATAACTTTTATATATTTTTAATAATATATTTTTTATTACAATTTTTGAAAAATCCCAGTGTCTTGTTTCTCTTTTTAAATATTCTAAATTTATTTTATTTTAAACAAAATTGATTCGTAAATTTTCTTAAAACTATTAAGTTTCATCTATAGTAAATTTAAATCAAGAAACTAAAAGGGATTGTTACTTTTATAAATTAATAAATTCAAAGTATTGTAGTACATTAAAAAATAAATAAGTAAATAAAGTTCAACTACGAAAGTTAATAATTACGATTTTTTTCTTCAAACAATAATCCTGTTTTATTACATACAATACTGTTTTTTGTTGTTTTAATAAATGACTTCAGCAATAACGGTTCAAAGTTCTTCGAAGGAAGATTTACCTTATTATTTTTTGTCCTATAGAACTTCTGCAACAATACAAATCATCCCTTGTATTTCTAATTAACTAGAAGAATTTTGGAATATTAATCATTTGTTCTGGCATTAAGAAATATTTTCTCACATCATTAAAAATAAGGAACGACTTCTGTGGAAATATCCTTGAAGTTTATTATAGCCTTAGATGATTCGCTTAAGGTATTGTAATTATATTTATTTTATTTTATTTTATCCAGAATGGTTTCTTTTTTTTTTTTTTTTTTTTTTTTTTTTTTCGGCAGTATTACATAATGACAAAATGAACGTGTTATTTGTAAAATACGTATAACAAATATAAAAATTGATACAAAATTATTAATATTTTAAGTTTAATTCCATCTTTAGAATAACTTTCTTGTGTGAATATGCAGTAAAATATTTCTTATTATACAAATAAATAATCGTTTTGTTCCATACTTTTTTTTTTATGCACAAACTTATTTTTTATTTATTTATTTCTATTTGTAAATAAAATATAATGAAATATATATATATATATATATATATATATATATATATATATATATATATATATTGATATAACAAAAATTCCTTAATACCGAACTATCATCAAACCATTACACATATTTCCGAATAAATCCAATTCCAATCATATTTTGCTATTGATGGATAAAGGGTTAACAACAAATGGAAATATTCCTGAAGATAAGGATATGTTCAATTGATAGTTCACTCCAGAAAACACTTAAACTCACACCTTCATCAAAAACGTTATGTAAATTTCTCAGTAAACACAAAAACAATCATATATTCATTTTGAAACTGATTTTTTTTTAATGAAAATTCTTGTCTTTCAAAAAACATAACACTGTGTATTTTCGTATCCACCTGTAATTTTTTATTCAATGCCATAGAGAGCAACATTTACGAAGGAAATAATCTGGTGTGTCACTCACACGACTTTCTCTTACCCTGAAATTTAATATTATAAGTACAGGTTGCAGATTAAAAGGTAAGATAACGAGTACTGTTATGTGAACCTGTGTTAAACAATTCATATTAGGCATCTGAAGAGTTTTATATGACAATTAGTTCTGTGGAAGGGGGGCTACCGCACCCCCCTCAACCCCCCGTTTCATTCATGCTCCTACAATTATATAGAATTTAATTCGGTTATTAAAAAATAATTCTGTTTTTAAAAAATAATTTATTAAAATTATTATTTAATAATGTTATCTCTTATGCTAATGCAGACGATTTCTATATTACAGAAGTAGTATAACACCAAATATCCAAAAACTTTCCATTTTATTCTCAATATTAAAAAAAAAAAAAAAAATACAATTTTTTTTTTAGTTTTTTTTTTTTCGTTAAAAGTAAAAAAAAAAAAAAAAATCGATAACTTTGTTTTAAATTATCGCAGATCGATAGTTCAATCATTCGTTTTAAAGGTATTGGCGAGCTCTTTTGAAAGATACCCACATGGAAATTTACTCCCCTCGAGGAGGGACTCCCCCCCAGGGGGGGAGGCGAGGTTCCTACATACACAATTTTTTTCCCAGTTAACTATCTCTATTACAAAAAATATATATTCGTTTAATTTGGTTTTGTGCAGTCTATATACGTTAAACTCTACTTACCTGCAATTTCCCCCATAGACGTAATGTATTAGAATTCTCTTGATTGTCCCTGTACACGAACCATTTGCTTGATCTTAACGAAAAGCTTACTGTAGCATCCCTATATGATACACGTTTAGAATACCAAGTTTGGAATGTCTGCTACTGTTTGTTCTTGAGATATGCTGATAACACACAGACAGACATACACACAGACCATTTGCTAAAAACATGATTTTCGTATTCAGGGGACCTCAGAACATGTAAATGTAACAAAAACTCGCGTTCGAAAATTTGACCCAAAAACAATACTTTCTCTACCATATGGGTAAGGGAAAGTAAAAAAAATGGTATCATTGGAATAAAAAAAAAATTATGAAATCAGAGATTCAAATATATATATATACATATATATATATATCTATAATAATAAAAGGAAAGGTTTGTCTGTCTGTCTGTCTGTCTGTCTGTCTGTCTGTCTGTCTGTTCTTTTATACGTTCAGCCCCTATTGAACGCAGAAGTACAAAAATTGACATACGGATGCTCTGGAGCCTTTCCGATGTTTTCCTCGAAACAGAATTTAAAAATTTTAATTAGTTGTGGAGATATTAATTAAAATGTCCACTCATGTCTAATCTAAAAGCGATCTCAAAGCAGAAAAAGTGGAAAATAAATTAGAAATATTTGTCCGATCGTTACAATTTCGATACCAAATGAAAGGGGCATTTTTTCTGAATCTAAGTGTGCAAGTGGTTTATCAGTACAACAATTAGATTTTTTAAAATTAACTAAAGTATGAATTTTCTGTGGCAACATCATTTCAAATGCCAGTAATGAAGACCCATCGTCTGTCATCAAAAAGGAAATGATTGCAACCGATCAAGATGTCACGTGTTTTGTAGTAGGGAAAAATATTGCCATTTTCAATTTTTTTCAAATTTTAATTCACGTTACATTTGAATTCATATTCGGCCTAGACAGCATATTATAAAGCTACTGTTCAATTTTCATGAAAATATGTGGATAAACAAAAAAATGAGATTAAATTTTGTATTATATTTTCAACTATTTTAAATTGAGATATGCCGTTGAAATTTCGTAATATTGGTGTTTTTAACGCCCAATATTTCGATTCTGAATATTTTTGAAAGTGTAGAATTATTAGGAAGGGCTTGAAGAGGAGGGGGGGGGGGCAAACAAACGGCCAGAAAAAAAAAAAATAAATAAAAAAAATAAAAAAAATAAATAAATAAAAAGAGTTACAGCGTTTGAAATTGTTATTATTAGGTTTCAAGGAAAGATAAATCGATTGCGGATATTTACAAGTGTAAAATTATTAGAAGGGACGGAAAGGGGGGGAGGGGCAAAAACGTAGAAAAGGAACGGTTGTTTCGGAGAAAACGACGGAAAACCCAGAACGCCTTTATTCTTTTATATTTTGCAGAATTTCGAATTCTGATACTCCTTTCACATTTCATACTATGGATTTTGAACAGTATTTAGCCCGGAATTACCCAAGTTTCGGAGAAAACCACGAAAAAGTCAGACATAAATCGTTTTATAATAGTGTTTATATCATTTTTGTATCTCAGCTTCTAATTAGCATAATTTCAAAAGTAATATGTCATTTTGAAACTTATTTGAATGGAATTTCAAGAGTAGACGCCACAAATTTCTGTCACCTTCCATTAACCGACTATCATAAGTAATGGAATTTGAGATTTCACGTGATTTACACGTTTTAAGGTTTCCTGATTAGGTTTTCTATTGTATCTCAGCTACTAATTAAAATAATTTTATAAGTAATACATTATTTGAAAGCTTTATTGATTTAGAATTGAACAGTAGATTACATAATTTTCTACCGCCAGATGGCGCTGTAATATTTTTAAATTTCAATATTTCGAATTCTGAATATGATTAAGTTATTTTTAATACATCATTCGAAAGATATTTTAAAGTACTTTTATACTATCGAAAGTGGGATTCGAGATTTCACCTAATTTACACGTTTTGAGGTCTCCTGAATCGGTTTTCTTTTGTATCTCAGGTACTAATTAAAATAATTTCATAAGTAATACATCATTTGAAAGATTTGTTGATTTGGAATCGAACAGTGGAATACAGAAATTTGTACCGCCAGATGGCGCTATAATATTTTAAAATTTCAATATTTCAATTTCTAATTATGATTAAATTATTTTTAATATATCAATTGAAAGATATTTTAAAGTTCTTTTAAATTATCGAAAGTTTTCACCAGATTTACATGTTTTGAGGTGTCCTGAATCAGTTTTTTTTTTGTATCTCAGTTATTAATTAAAAAAAGTTCATAAGTAATACATCATTTGAAAGCTTATTTTAGTTGATACACATTTTAAAGTACTTTTACATTATCGAAAATGAAATTCGAGATTTCACCCGATTTACACGTTTTGAGGTGTCCTGATTAGGTTTTCTTTTGCATCTCATCTACTAATTAAAATAATTTCATGAGTGATGCATCATTTGAAAGCTTTGTTTATCTGGAATGGAACAATAGATTACAGAATTTTCTACCGCCAGATGGCGCTATAATTTTTTTAACTTTCAATATTTTAATTTCTAATTATGATTAAATTATTTTTAATGCATCATTCGAAAGATAGTTTAAAGTTCTTTTATATTATCGACAGTTTTCACCAGATTTACACGTTTTGAGGTCTCCTGAATTAGTTTTCTTTTGTATCTCAGCTACTAATTAAAATAATTTCATAAGTAATACATCATTCGGAAGCTTTTTTGATTTGGAATCGAACAGTGGAATACTGAAATTTGTACCGCCAGATGGCGCTGTAATATTTTAAAATTTCAATATTTCAATTTCTAATTATGATTAAATTATTTTTAATATATCAATTGAAAGATATTTTAAAGTTCTTTTAAATTATCGAAAGTTTTCACCAGATTTACACGTTTTGAGCTGTCCTGAATCAGTTTTCTTTTATATCTCAGTTATTAATTAAAAAAATTTCATAAGTAATACATCATTTGAAAGCTTTGTTGACTTGATACACATTTTAAAGTACTTTTACATTATCGAAAATGGAATTCGAGATTTCACCCGATTTACACGTTTTGAGGTCTCCTAATTAGGTTTTCTTTTGTATCTCAGCTACTAATTAAAATAATTTCATAAGTAATACATCATTAGAAAGCTTTTTTGATTTGGAATCGAACAGTGGATTACAGAAATTTCTACCGCCAGATGGCGCTGTAATATTTTCAAATTTCAATATTTGAATTTCTAATTATGATTAAATTATTTTTAATGCATCATTTGAAAGATATTTTAAAGTTCTTTTATATTATCGACAGTTTTTACCAGATTTACACGTTTTGAGGTCTCCTGAATTAGTTTTCTTTTGTATCTCAGCTACTAATTAAAATAATTTCGTAATACATCATTAGAAAGCTTTTTTGATTTGGAATCGAACAGTGGAATACAGAAATTTGTACCGTCAGATGGCGCTGTAACATTTTAAAATTTCAATATTTCAATTTCTAATTATGATTAAATTATTTGTAATACATCATTCGAAAGATATTTTAAAGTTTTTTAAATTATCGAAAGTTTTCACCAGATTTACACGTTTTGAGGTGTCCTGAATCAGTTTTTTTTTTTTTTTTTTTTTTTTTGTATCTCAGTTATTAATTAAAAAAAGTTCATAAGTAAAACATCATTTGAAAGCTTATTTTAGTTGATACACATTTTAAAGTACATTTACATTATCGAAAATGGAATTGGAGATTTCACCCGATTTACACGTTTTGAGGTCTCCTGATTAGGTTTTCTTTTGTATCTCATCTACTAATTAAAATAATTTCATGAGTAATACATCATTTGAAAGCTTTGTTGATCTGGAATGGAACAATAGATTACAGAAATTTCTACAGCCAGATGGCGCTGTAATATTTTTAAATTTCAATATTTCATATTTTGAACAGTATTTAGCCCGGAATTACCCAAGTTTCGGAGAAAACCACGAAAAAGTCAGACATAAATCGTTTTATAATAGTGTTTATATCATTTTTGTATCTCAGCTTCTAATTAGCATAATTTCAAAAGTAATATGTCATTTTGAAACTTATTTGAATGGAATTTCAAGAGTAGACGCCACAAATTTCTGTCACCTTCCATTAACCGACTATCATAAGTAATGGAATTTGAGATTTCACGTGATTTACACGTTTTAAGGTTTCCTGATTAGGTTTTCTATTGTATCTCAGCTACTAATTAAAATAATTTTATAAGTAATACATTATTTGAAAGCTTTATTGATTTAGAATTGAACAGTAGATTACATAATTTTCTACCGCCAGATGGCGCTGTAATATTTTTAAATTTCAATATTTCAAATTCTGAATATGATTAAGTTATTTTTAATACATCATTCGAAAGATATTTTAAAGTACTTTTATACTATCGAAAGTGGGATTCGAGATTTCACCTAATTTACACGTTTTGAGGTCTCCTGAATCGGTTTTCTTTTGTATCTCAGGTACTAATTAAAATAATTTCATAAGTAATACATCATTTGAAAGATTTGTTGATTTGGAATCGAACAGTGGAATACAGAAATTTGTACCGCCAGATGGCGCTATAATATTTTAAAATTTCAATATTTCAATTTCTAATTATGATTAAATTATTTTTAATATATCAATTGAAAGATATTTTAAAGTTCTTTTAAATTATCGAAAGTTTTCACCAGATTTACATGTTTTGAGGTGTCCTGAATCAGTTTTTTTTTTGTATCTCAGTTATTAATTAAAAAAAGTTCATAAGTAATACATCATTTGAAAGCTTATTTTAGTTGATACACATTTTAAAGTACTTTTACATTATCGAAAATGAAATTCGAGATTTCACCCGATTTACACGTTTTGAGGTGTCCTGATTAGGTTTTCTTTTGCATCTCATCTACTAATTAAAATAATTTCATGAGTGATGCATCATTTGAAAGCTTTGTTTATCTGGAATGGAACAATAGATTACAGAATTTTCTACCGCCAGATGGCGCTATAATTTTTTTAACTTTCAATATTTTAATTTCTAATTATGATTAAATTATTTTTAATGCATCATTCGAAAGATATTTTAAAGTTCTTTTATATTATCGACAGTTTTCACCAGATTTACACGTTTTGAGGTCTCCTGAATTAGTTTTCTTTTGTATCTCAGCTACTAATTAAAATAATTTCATAAGTAATACATCATTCGGAAGCTTTTTTGATTTGGAATCGAACAGTGGAATACTGAAATTTGTACCGCCAGATGGCGCTGTGATATTTTAAAATTTCAATATTTCAATTTCTAATTATGATTAAATTATTTTTAATATATCAATTGAAAGATATTTTAAAGTTCTTTTAAATTATCGAAAGTTTTCACCAGATTTACACGTTTTGAGCTGTCCTGAATCAGTTTTCTTTTATATCTCAGTTATTAATTAAAAAAATTTCATAAGTAATACATCATTTGAAAGCTTTGTTGAATTGATACACATTTTAAAGTACTTTTACATTATCGAAAATGGAATTCGAGATTTCACCCGATTTACACGTTTTGAGGTCTCCTAATTAGGTTTTCTTTTGTATCTCAGCTACTAATTAAAATAATTTCATAAGTAATACATCATTAGAAAGCTTTTTTGATTTGGAATCGAACAGTGGATTACAGAAATTTCTACCGCCAGATGGCGCTGTAATATTTTCAAATTTCAATATTTGAATTTCTAATTATGATTAAATTATTTTTAATGCATCATTTGAAAGATATTTTAAAGTTCTTTTATATTATCGACAGTTTTTACCAGATTTACACGTTTTGAGGTCTCCTGAATTAGTTTTCTTTTGTATCTCAGCTACTAATTAAAATAATTTCGTAATACATCATTAGAAAGCTTTTTTGATTTGGAATCGAACAGTGGAATACAGAAATTTGTACCGTCAGATGGCGCTGTAACATTTTAAAATTTCAATATTTCAATTTCTAATTATGATTAAATTATTTGTAATACATCATTCGAAAGATATTTTAAAGTTTTTTAAATTATCGAAAGTTTTCACCAGATTTACACGTTTTGAGGTGTCCTGAATCAGTTTTTTTTTTTTTTTTTTTTTTTTTTTTTGTATCTCAGTTATTAATTAAAAAAAGTTCATAAGTAAAACATCATTTGAAAGCTTATTTTAGTTGATACACATTTTAAAGTACATTTACATTATCGAAAATGGAATTGGAGATTTCACCCGATTTACACGTTTTGAGGTCTCCTGATTAGGTTTTCTTTTGTATCTCATCTACTAATTAAAATAATTTCATGAGTAATACATCATTTGAAAGCTTTGTTGATCTGGAATGGAACAATAGATTACAGAAATTTCTACAGCCAGATGGCGCTGTAATATTTTTAAATTTCAATATTTCATATTCTAATTATGATTAAATTATTTCTAATACATCATTCGAAAGATATTTTAAAGTTCTTTTACATTATCGAAAGTGGAATTCGAGATTTCACCTGATTTACAATTTAAAGTGTCCTGATCAGGTTTTCTTTTGCATCTCAGCTAATTGAGTAAGACCGTTCAAAATTGGTATATGCAAGTTAATTAGGAGGGGCTGGAACGGTGGGGAAGGAATAGGCGCGCATGGGTTTGGGACCCGGTGCGAGTTTTTACCCGTTGATAAAAGATTTTTTTTTTAATTTTATTTTCTTAATAATAAAAGTTTGAGTTGAGAAGGAATATGCGTGTACAGCGCACGTATATCCTCAAACGTGCGCGCACAGCGCGCATTGGTCTGCGCTGCCGCCGGCAGTGGCGTCCCGGTGTGAGTTTTTACCCGATGCTAAATGATATATTTTTTAATTCCTTTTCTTAAGAATGAAAGTTTATGAGTAATAACATGGAAATTTGAGAAGTCATAAGGATGGTGAAGGAATACGTGCGCGCAGCGCACGGGTCTATGCTGCCGAAAGCAGTGGGGACCCGGTGCGACATTTTTCCTGATCAGATTTTTTTTTTCTCTTTTTTTATCACATGATAAAAATTAATGCAATTTTGAGAATTCATTAATTTTTGTGATTCATTTAAAAATAGTGACCAGCGAAGCGGGCGTAGCCTGCTAGTATATAATAATTAATGGAAAGGTTTGTCTGTCTGTCTGTCTGTTCTTTTATACGTTCAGCCCCTACTGAACGTAGAAGTACAAGAATTGACATACGGATGCTCTGGAGCCTTTCCCATGTTTTCCTCGAAACAGAATTTAAAAATCTTAATTAGTTTCGGAGATATTAATTAAAATGTTGACCCATATCGATCGCAAGAATGACCAAAAATCCTTATTGCTTAAAAAGAGTCATTCTATCAGCATTCAGCAGACGATTTTAACGGCTGTCTCCAACGGAAACAAAACATGTGCAAGTCATTAATGTCACATGATCTTTAACTGGGGTTAAAAATCGCAAATTTCAAAGTGCTTCAAATTTTCTTTTTCGTACACTACACTAAATATACAACCTATTCAGCACAAAACCAACCTGCAGTTAAAATTTCATCAATTTTCATTAATAAACAAAGCAGTTACATTTTAATTGCAAATTAAATTTTATTCTAACACGTAATCTACCTTTCAATAGACGGTAGGATTTTCCATAGCAACAAAATACATTTGAAGGAACTAAAAAACACTTTTTCTTTTTCTTTTTACTTCAATTACCCGACTACCGTGGTATATACAGGTTTTGGGGAAATAAAAAATATTTATTTTTCTTTTTACTTCCATTAATAAAACTACCGTAGATAATGGAATTAGAGATTTCACGTGGCGCTGTAATATTTTAAAATTTCAAAATTTCAATATTTCAATTTCTAATTATGATTAAATTATTTTTAATACATCATTCGAAAGATATTTTAAAGTTCTTTTAAATTATCGAAAGTTTTCACCAGATTTACACGTTTTCAGGTGTCCTGAATCAGTTTTCTTTTATATCTCAGTGATTAATTAAAAAAATTTCATAAGTAATACATCATTTGAAAGCTTTGTTGACTTGATACACATTTTAAAGTACTTTTACATTATCGAAAATGGAATTCGAGATTTCACCTGATTTACACGTTTTGAGGTCTCCTGATTAGGTTTTCTTTTGTATCTCAGCTACTAATTAAAATAATTTTATAAGTAATAAATCATTAGAAAGCTTCTTTGATTTGGCATTGAACAGTG
Source organism: Salticus scenicus (assembly GCA_963930645.1). Lineage (NCBI taxonomy): Eukaryota > Metazoa > Arthropoda > Arachnida > Araneae > Salticidae > Salticus > Salticus scenicus. Next base: position 22,098,197 of record OZ005654.1, read on the forward strand.
GATTACAGAAATTTCTACCGCCAGATGGCGTTGTAATATTTTCAAATTTCAATATTTCAATTTCTAATTATGATTAAATTATTTTTATTGCATCATTCGAAAGATATTTTAAATTTTTTTATATTATCGACAGTTTTCACTAGATTTACACGTTTTGAGGTCTCCTGAATTAGTTATCTTTTGTATCTCAGCTACTAATTAAAATAATTTCGTAAGTAATACATCATTAGAGAGCTTTTTTGATTTGGAATCGAACAGTGGAATACAGAAATTTGTACCGCCAGATGGCGCTGTAATATTTTAAAATTTCAATATTTTAATTTCTAATTCTGATTAAATTATTTTTAATATATCATTCGAAAGATATTTTAAAGTTCTTTTAAATTATCGAAAGTTTTCACCAGATTTACACGTTTTGAGGTGTCGTGAATCAATTTTCTTTTGTATCTCAGCTACTAATTAAAATAATTTTATAAGTAATACATCATTAGAAAGCTTTTTTGATTTGGAATCGAACAGTGGAGTACAGAAATTTGTACGCCAGATGGCGCTGTAATATTTTAAAATTTCAATATTTCAATTTCTAATTATGATTAAATTATTTGTAATACATCATTCGAAAGATATTTTAAAGTTCTTTTAAATTATCGAAAGTTTTCACCAGATTTACACGTTTTGAGGTGTCCTAAATCAGTTTTTTTTTTATCTCAGTTAATAATTAAAAAATGTTCATAAGTAATACATCATTTGAAAGCTTATTTTAGTTGATACACATTTTAAAGTACTTTTACATTATCGAAAATGGAATTCGAGATTTCACCCGCTTTACACGTTTTGAGGTGTCCTGATTAGGTTTTATTTTGTGTCTCATCTACTAATTAAAATAATTTCATGAGTAATACATCATTTGAAAGCTTTGTTGATCTGGAATGGAACAATAGATTACAGAAATTTCTACCGCCAGATGGCGCTGTAATATTTTTAAATTTCAATATTTCATATTCTAATTATGATTAAATTATTTCTAATACATCATTCGAAAGATATTTTAAAGTTATTTTACATTATCGAAAGTGGAATTCGAGATTTCACCTGATTTACAATTTAAAGTGTTCTGATCAGGTTTTCTTTTGCATCTCAGCTAATTGAGTAAGACCGTTCAAAATTGGTATATGCAAGTTAATTAGGAGGGGCTGGAACGGTGGGGAAGGAATAGGCGCGCAGCGCGCATGGGTTTGGGACCCGTTGCGAGTTTTTACCCGATGATAAAAGATTTTTTTTTTTAAATTTTATTTTCTTAATAATAAAAGTTTGAGTTGAGAAGGAATATGCGTGTACAGCGCACGTATATCCTCAAACGTGCGCGCGCAGCACGCATGTGTGCGCTGCCGAAGGCAGTGGCGTCCCGGTGTGAGTTTTTACCCGATGCTAAATGATATATTTTTTAATTCCTTTTCTTGAGAATGAAAGTTTATGAGTATTAACATGGAATTTTGAGAAGTAATAAGGATGGTGAAGGAATACGTGCACGCAGCGCACGGGTCTATGCTGCCGAAGGCAGTGTGGACCCGGTGCGACATTTTTCCCGATCAGAATTTTTTTTTTCTCTTTTTTTATCACATGATAAAAATTAATGCAATTTTGAGAATTCTTTAATTATTGTGATTCATTTAAAAATAGTGACTAGCGAAGCGGGCGTAGACTGCTAGTATATAATAATACATAGAAATAAGTATGCAAATAGGCGTTTTTGCATATTTATTAATTTTAATTTTAGTATATTTTTAATAATACATTTTTAATACATATTTTGTAAACATCACTGTATTAATTCTTTCCGATTCAATATATATTTTATTTAAAAGAAAAGTCCTTAAAAATATTCTTTAAAGATATTAAGGTTCTTCTATAGCAATTTTATATCAACAAATTAATTGATATTGATAACTTAACTAATTGGCGCTTTCTTATTGACTGATATAACTTCACAAATTCGATAACTTTACAGTAGTGTACCTTACTACAATAAAATATGCTTAAAGAGTTTTATTAAACTAGCTAATACGAGTTTTTTTCTTCAAAATTTACTCATGTTCCATTACAGACAAAACTGTTTTTTTTCCTTATTCTAATAAATGATTGCATCGATAACGGTTCAAAGATCTTCGAAGGAAGATTTACATTATTATTTTTTGTCGTGTGCATCTTCTGCAGCAATACAAATCAGCTCTTGCATTTTTCATTAAATATAAGAATTTGAGAATATTAATCATTTGTCCTGACATTAAGAAATACTTTCTCACGTCATTAAGGAACTACTAAAATAAGGAACAACTTCTGAAGAAATGTCCATAACGTTTATCATAGATAATTTGCTTAAGGAATTATAATTATATTTATCTCATTTTTTATTCTCTCGAGAATGTTTTATTTTTTGGCAGTTGTTATTAATAGTGTTTCACAATAGCAAAATGGACGTGTTGTTTATAAAATGCTTCTGCATAGTATTGTTATTATTTTAAATTTCATTTAATCTTCAGGATAAAAGTTTTAAATGCATGTATTAGAAAATTCATTATTATTCAAATAAGTATTTTTCTTGACATTTTGTCACTTTTTCATATACTAACTCAAGTTTCTAATGGAAAAAAAATATAATAAAAAAGAAAACATAATACATATTGGTATAATATATTGGTACAAATAATAATAATAATAATAATAATAATAATAATAATTAATAATTGAATATTTAAGTCCTTAAAAGTTAGGAACGAGATCTGAGAAACTATTCTCGAATTTTTTCTATTATCAAAGGAATTTTGCTTAAATAATTAATGTCATATTTCTTCGAAGGGGTTTTTTTTTTTTTTTTTTTTTTAGAAATCATATTGTTTTTCTACTATAAATAGTGTTTCGTAAAAGCAATATGGTATTCCTGTTTATAAAACATTGCTTCTAAAATTATTATTATAAAATACATTCGACAAAGAAAATAGGAGTTGTAAATACAACCATTAGATTATTTTCAATTTTCTTCCTTTGCTCTTTTTTTTTAGCAGTTTATATTTTTAATGATATGTGTAATAATTAATTTAAAAGTTAGGAAAACAAAGAAACAAAATGTATATTTATAAGTTATATTAATACGAAATAAACCATATTCATTGATTTCAAATTTTTATGATTATTATTTTTTTAACCATTAATTTTAGGATAAATAAAAATGTTATTTTTTAATTATATGTTAATCAACAGTTATTCTGCCTCATAGGTGTATAATTACCATGTTAAGAGGATACGTTTTAAAGTCTTTTGATAAGAATAAATATATTAATAAATATATATAAAACCACTTAAAAAGACATATAAAAATTTTATTAAAAACAGCTCACAAAGCTTTTCGCTACATCTTGTAGAATCTTTAAGTAATTTGTTTTACATAATCAAAGAGTAGACAGCATTATATACAACAAAGTAACTTAATACGGTTATAGTGAAAAATAAATAAATAAATAAAATAAGGTGTACACAATATCATGAGTCATGTACATAATACAAAATGTAAAGTAAAAAATTTAAACTTTTAATAGTTTTGAATTTTAATTATTCTTTCGATAATGTTTAATATTCTGATGACTATGAATGGATATGTGATAAATTATTTCATTATAAAAATGACTTTTTTAGAAAACTTTTGCCATTCCTAAAACAAAACACTGTTTGTTTCTGTACCCAATTGTATATATATATATATTGAATTCCATTAGTAGAAACTGTTATCTAAGAAAATCCGTGGTGCCATTTTAAAAACATTAAATTCAAGAGTTAAAAAATGTTTCATAGAAAATACAGTAAAACCTGACAGTTTTATAATTAATATTTCAACTTTTATACACTTTTTATAATATATCTTTGACTACAATTTTTGAAAACCTTGATGTATTTTTTCTCTTTTTTAAATATCCCAAATATATTTTATTTAAAACAAAATTGCCTCGAAAATTTCATTAAAACTATTACGATTCTTCTGTAGTAATTTTACATAAACAGAGTAATTGGAATTACTTCACAAATTACTTATCCTTAGAGTATTGCAGATAGCTACAGCAAAATATAATAAAAGAATTGTAATAAAGTTGAATTATGAAACATTCTAAATAAGAGTTTTTTTCTTCAAAAATTATTCCTGTTTCATTACACAAAATAATGTCTCTTCTAATTCTAATAAACGATTGCAGAGATAACGCGGTTCAAAGTTCTTCGAAGGAAGATTTACATTATTATTTTTTGTCGTGTGTATTTCTGCAGCAATACAAATCATCTCTTGCAGTTCTCATTAAATATAAGAATTTCGGAATATTAATCATTTGTTCTGGCATTAAGAAATATTTTCTCACATCATTAAAAATAAGGAACGACTTCTGTGGGAACATCCATGAAGTTTATTATTATCTTAGATAATTTGCTTAAGGGATTGTAATTACATTTGTTTGATTTTTCATTATTTCGAGAATGTTTTGTTTTTCAACAGCTGTTAATAATACTGTTTCATAATAGAAAAATGAACGTGTTATTTATAAAATGCTTTTTCACAAAGCTATTTTTTATTTTAAGCTTCATTCCATTTTTAAAATAAATGTTTTATATGCATGCATTAGAATTTGTATTTTTACAACTAGATATTCATACTTTTTTTTAACGCATGTTCTTTAAGAAATGAATAATAATAATAATAGTAATAATAATAAAGTAAAGAAAAAGAAAAGAAAACATAATACAAATCGGTTTAATATATCGGTGCAAAAAATATAATAAAAATAATAGTAACTAACTTTTACATCATTAAAAGTTAGGAACGAATTCTGTAATACGAATTCTCGTATTTTATTATTATCATAAATATTTTGATAATGAATTAAAGATATATAGTTTCGCACTTATATTTGTTTGAAGAAAACATTATTTTTCTATAGTTGTTATTAATAATGTTTCATAAGAGCAATATGAACTTGCTTTCTATAAAATTTTACTTCATAAATTTATTATTTCAGCAATATTAATATAAATGTAGTGGCGACATTAATGCAGATACGCATGCTTACGTAAAATAATTACAATAATAATAAAAAATAATAATAATAATAAAAGACAAGTACCCTTTAGAAACAAATGATTGCTCTCTCTCGCTTAATTGACAGATGCTTACCTTTTCTTGTTGTTGGTGTGTCTTTGCAATAGTTGTGAGTTGAAGTTTGGTTCTCGAGGAGAGCGGAGACTTTTTCTGTGCTACGTAAATTAAAATGTAAACGTCAGTATAATGTATTCCTCCAGCAGTCAGGAGTTGACGTTTAATTTGAGAAAAGCATTTTCATGCTCTCTGTCCTCTGTAAAAATGATTTTTTTTCCCTCGTCGTAGTCGACGGTTTTTTCTGAAAGAGGACAGGGCTGCTCTGTAGACCAGTGGTCGCCAACCGGTGGTCCATTGACCATTAGTGGTCCGCGAGAAAATTTTGGTGGTCTGTAGAAAAGTCTTGAAGTTATTTTCATTTTTTTAATGTTTTATTAGAAACTATAATAATATTAATTTTGATTTCAGAATTTTCTTAGCCACTCATACTCATAACATTAGGCTTGATGAGAGAGAAGATAAACGAAACATATATATATATATATATATATGTATATTATCATAAAATCAGGCATAGTTATCGCTTTGAATTTCTGATCTGCATTTAGCTAAGATTAAAAATCTAGAATTCTTCTAAATTTATTAAAATATTTGATTTCTGCAAAGGTTTCAGACGTATGTAAATATATAATTTTCGATTTGAATTCAATAATCTAACGATATAATATAGGGGAGACCGGGTTTAGATTACATAAGAGGCTGTTTGGCATTCAGCTTTTATTTCCTGCCGCAGTAGAGGTACAGCGATATCATTTTACTATTGAAGCGTTTATGTATAGGTACACCATTCACCAAAAATTCAGTGTGCTTGGAATTATTACTTATTATTACTTAGCTTATTATTATTATTATTATTTTTTTTTTTTTTTGAGTTATTACATCCTTTGAGCATTAAAATTCCTCAGATACTTTGAAAAATTATGCATCTATATAATATTTTACGGAGAGCGTTTAATTATTTTAAAAGTGGAATTTTCGTCAAATTGTTTACCTTTTCGTAGTATAACTTGCGTACTTACGCCAGCTTCAGATAACACTTCTCGGCATGAAAATTGCCCTCCCCCCACACCATTTTTGCAAATTCTTATGTAAAATGACCTCTTGAATCCGAATATGAGGATTATTTTGCCCCATCACCCACCGTTTCTTGGGACGTCCACCCTATTTTTACCCTTTTTAGGTAATTTTATGGCTATACATTTGATTTATAGGAGGAAAAGAAATATTTTAACTGTTAAATAACTTCTGAGAGCCTAAAGAGGTGTAAAATTCTATAACATGAATATTTGCAGTAAGGGAATTCAAATTTAAAATTTTCAATTTTGGCCTTCCAGCTACTCTCCTGTGCCCCTCCCAGGCCTTTTATTATTAAATGAAAATAAATTAATAAAAATTAAACATAATTTATACGTCTCATTAATATATTAAAACCAATGTAACATTTAAAATGAGAAAAAAAAATACAAAAATACAAGTAATACAAGCTATTCCTCCTGAATATTTAATCTTGCTATGATCTGTTATGAGTTTTTGTAAATGTTTTTTGTGCTTGTATGTTTGACACTGAGGAGGGCTAGTGTTCTAGCCAAAACGGCTGTCTTGTGTTTTAATGTTTTTAATTAAAATGTATTTTTAAAGTTTTAAAATTTTTGTATTTTTTTTATCTCATTTTAAATGTTACATTGGTTTTAAATACCCTCTTATTAATTGAACACATATTTTCAGTTTGAAGAAATTCCTACTTATTACCAGCATAAAGGAAGTAGTGTGAGATTTTAGAGAGCCCTGTATATGTTTTCAATACAATATATTAGATGAAAAAAAGTACTGAGAAAAGATATTTTGTCACTTCTCTAACTTTTAGGAAGTGTAACATAATATAACCCTATCACACCAGTTTTTAGATCAAAATAAATTTGACAAGGAAATGAAAAATAAATTGATTTTAAAAATTTAGTTAATTTTTAATTATATAACACTTGCTATTCCTAAGTTTAAATTTCCCTAATTAATCACAAGATATTTATCAATTCCTTTACAGAATTTTATCCTTTAGCGCATATAGTATCAAGTCTTATAACAAAAATTTTAAAATACGTAAATAAATACGGTTTCTTCTTCTTATTCAGCTTAAAACACATTCCCTATGTTACCTTGAACTTATTGAAATTCCTAAATGTAAATGTCAGGGATACGCTTAATCAACACGATCACACCGATATTAAATTTAATTTGTTCCAGCACACTGTAAATATTTGAACACATTTTTGCCAGTTAGTGACCGTTAAATTTTATACAGTCATTGCCCGTAAAAATGAATTTATGCCTATACAGGTTCCATATTTGTTTTCTCGAAGAAGAGAAGTGACCTTTAATAAACTGTCAACACACTGGATTTTACAGGACTTTGTTAGAAATACGTTCATTGCCCTTCTTCCTCAATGAATGCAGTTGACCATAAAATTTAACGGTCAAATCTCTGAATTTTACAGAAATTTTTTTACAGTGCAAGCTTATGCAACTGACCTTATATGTCACTATCACAAATATATCAAATCAATTTTTGTATCTAAATTTAAAATTAAATATTCATTGAAATCCAAAATACATTTACAAAGTTACCTTTAAAAAGGTGGAAACAAAAATGTATAATAAACGATAATTTTCCTTCACATGCAAAATTTTATGTTTTTTTTCTAATGAATTTAATTTAAGCACTACACCTAATTTTGAAATTAAAAATGCATCGCAAACGGAAATACATTTATGAAGTTAATCTGAAAAAAAGTTAGAAAAATAATATTGTAAAATGTGAGAATAAATTTCTTTCTCGCTTTAAATTACATGTTTTTCATCTAATGAGTCGTATCGAAGCACACCAATTAAGAAATTGTTTGAAACAGACATAAATCTGCTTGCATCAATCCCTCGTTAAGAACTGATTCTTTTGTAAGGTTTGCGTAAATAATTTCGTGCTAATATGTGATTATATCTGATAATTTGAAATTCTAATTTAAAAAATAAATTTCTGAAGCAATGTTTTATTTAAAGATTACATTTTGGAAGAGAATATTTTTACAATTAGTGATTTTATTTCAATATTGCATGAATATATTTTGATTTTATGGTTTGGTTTTTCTTCGTCTGTTTTAAACCACCTAATTATATCAAGAAAGACTTATTTAGATAAAATACACATGAAATATTGTAACAATTTTCAATATAAATGTGTAAAATACTTTTTTCATTTGATGTTATTTAAATATATATATATATATAACTAACAACAATATATTCCTTTAATACAAGTAATCATTTGTCCAATAATTAAAAAGGATGTACAGAAAAGAAGTAAATACATTAGTTAAAAACAATTTATATCTGCCAAATCACGGATTTTTAAACATAATCTCAAAAATTATTCAAATTTACAGATATTTTTTATGATGTAAAAATTGCATTGTTATTTCTGACTTTTGTAATAACAAACTAAAATGTTAAAAAAAATAAAAAAATGAAATTCTATTTAATATCCTGAGATTATATTAAATATTATTAAAAAATGATTAATAGGGACCTCGAATGTATGATTAGCACACATTGTTATGTGGAGTTTATTTCCTGGTTCTGTTTAACTGATGGCAAAATGTTAATTGTTAGCTCCACGGTTTTCAGTTACCAGATGCCGAATTGGAATGTCGGTTATATGCTTTTCATTTCCTGATAAACCTACGAAAACTGGTGCTTTCATTGAGATAGCAATATTTTCGTCTTTGTGTCAAAAACAGACGAATAAAACAACCAAATAATCTATATTATTTACTAAAAAAATATAATATTTTAATATTTTAATTTAGCAAAACATCTTCACAATAGTTTCGATAAAATAATTTCCAAATTTTTTGAAAACTAAATCGCATTTGCTTTCGGGCTACTTTTCGTAGAAACGTTTTTGCAAATTTGACAGAATTTCAAATCGAGAAGCTCCATAGAATGTCCTTTGGCATTTAAATATATTTACTAATTACTGTCAAAATATGATTAGTATGTATAAGTATATCTTGTTTGGCCTTAACCTCTACAAAATAAAAATAAGAAAATCTTCTTTTAAATCTCCACGAAGTAATAAAAATAATAATACTTTCTTTTTGAAAAATTTATATTATCACAGAAAGGTAAATTCTTTTGGGAACTCAACGTCGCCTTACACCGAGAAAAAAATTCTGTAACTCATATGTAAAATCTAAATTGTGGCTCTAAACAAAATATTTCCATATCATCCTTATAAATTCTAGTCCCCTTTGCAAGTGATTTCTAGAGACCCCTATTAGAATTCTAGTGCGTTTGACTATATTATCAAGGGCAAATTTATTTAAAAATCTCTGCAAATAAATGCGAATACAAGAGGCGGGATTCAGCTACTATAATCTTGTTATATGACCCAATTCTAGAAAATCAATTCAGAATATTGTTTCACCATCTAGAAATGTGCAGACTACAAATTCAAGAGCATTTCGTCTATTTAGTTTATTGACGTGCTTTATGCGCATAACTCGGAAATCTGTATTTCTAGCTTGGGGATTTAGAAAATGACCACTTATCCATTCTAGAAGAAAGCGATATTTATATTATTTTTTCAGTGTACCAAGATAGTCTTTACGTCTTACCAAGATGAACAAATACATTTTTACTCCTTAAGAAGGTGGAAAAATACATATTTACGTCTTAACAAGATGAATAAATACATTTTTTATAACAAACATAAATAAATTTCTTAGATTTAAGACGGACGGTTATAGATTAGCTATAATTAGAAACATAAAGCTAGAGATTTTAATTTTTAAATGTCTGCGGTGAGCATTTTTTCAGAAATAAAAATTTCGAAAGCGATGGGCTGTATCTTGGAGAGTTGTTTGCATACGGCGAGATATGAGAGGGGTTTCCATACCACTTATCAGCATAAAGGGCAAATGAATTAGTTGTTTTCTACTCAAGATGGTTGCCGAAAAATCAGTCAATGCTGCCATAGGAACCATATTCTGTCTATCAAAACATTGGATATTACCGTATTATTTACTATACTGATATTTCTTTTTTATTTTATTTATTTTATTTTATTTTATTTTATTTTATTTTATCTTTTTTTTTTATTTATTTATTTATTTTTTTTTGACAGCTTAAAAACGAACTGTTAAAATGAATTTCATCTAGAATTATCCATATTACCTAATTTCACAATAAGAATGCAAAACTTCGTATAAAACTGTGTTACTTAATGGCTGCTGCGGTTACGTATTTGCCTTCATGTTTTTCCGGACGTGTCCTTTATATCATTCTTCTAAAGGCTACATAGAGATTGAACATTTTTAATTATTATATTTTAATGCATTATATTTTTAATTAACATTTTTAATTATTATATTTTATAAATATCTAGAAAACATAATAAAGCATATACATATTTTCAAGAACATTTTTACAGTATACTCCAGTTTATAGACGAATTTAACAAATTATTAAATTAACTAGTGGATCTGAAGATCAGGAGCCTCACCGTCCTATTTGCATCACGCATTATTTAGCAGATCGCTTTTATTTATTCCTTATTATAATATATATACATATGTATATTGATTCAACTGATTTGCTACATAAGCAGAAACGTTACGGAGGGGAGGCAGCCCCCTTAACCCCCTGATTCCTTCTATAACAATCTATATATATATATGTATATATGCATTCCTAATAACTTATTGTCTTGCATTAATTCCCTGTAATTCATAAATACTTAGACAAAATTTCATGCAAAATGATTGCATAACATATCGGAATTATTTTGTGTAACCCTGTAAATGAATTACCAAACCTATGCCAAATCTTCTCCACTGAAAAACATTCTTTTAAAATTCTAATAAAATTTCATTATATTTCACGAGGTGTAACCATGTTAAAATACACTTTTAAGAAATACTGATTACAGACCGTAATAGTACGAAATTCTTTTATGTATCCAAGAAAAGGAGCCACAGTAATTATATTCACTGAAAAAAGAATACACCTATTTATTTAATTATAACACATCAATATTTCAACCTAATTTTTCATCATTTGGATGATTACAGTAGACGTACTGTAATCATCCAAATGATGAAAAATTAGGAATCAGAATTATTTTGTGCGGTCACGTAAATAAATTATTTAGTCTAACATATTCTCGTAGAGTAAACAAGCTTTAAGCATCGTTATATTGTATGTTAATTCCATTTTGTTGCATGCAGCATAAACGCATTAAAGTGCGCTTAAATAAAAATTTGTTTATAGGCTCTAATACCACGAAATTTTTTTGTGTGTCTCCGTAAACGAACCATAAACATTGTATACACAAGTAAAAACTGTTCAGCTTATTCTACGTTTTTCATGAATAATTGTTCGAGATTTGACATTGATTACGTCACATTGTCAGAACACTATTGTATATTCCTGTACATTAATTTGGAAACCTTAGAGCACATATTTTCTGCTCAAAACATAAATTTAAGCATCTCAGTAATGTATACTAATTTCATTTTGTTGATTGTAAATTAAAGATGTCAAAATGCATTTAAACTAATTTCACACCATATGCCGTAATGATAAGAGTTTTGACGCGACTTGTACGCAATCCATATAAATTATAGACATAAAACATTTTACAGCTATTTCTAGGAAAGCCAATTTATAAGTCAATCGGAGGATTTTAGCGGCCGCTATTGCGGTTTATACAAATTCTGTCCATAGGCTGTAATGATAAGAAAAAATTTGGTGTGTCCCTATACACGAACTACAAATGAAATACACACCCAAAACTATACAGCAAAAATTCCGTGTGGCTCATTAATATGTGTACCGAATTGCAAGTAAATAGCGTAATTTTTGCGGTCGCTATCGCGCGACAGAGAGTCAGACACACAGGCGAAACCCAAGATATTTTTGAGTCTGAATAGAGGGTCTCCACTGACACTTCAAAAAAATTGCTAGTCAATAGCTTGGTTTTTTCTGTGGCTTTCGCTGTACATACAAATTCTTCCCATATGCCGTAAGGATAAGAAAAACTTTGGTGTGCCCCTGTACACGAACTACACATAAAGTGCACACCTAAAACTAGTCAGCTAATTCTATTGAGCTAATAAATATGTGTACTGAATTGCAAGTCAATACCGTGTTTTATTTTTAGGCATCTATCGCGGTACATACAAATTCTTCCCATAGGCTATAATGATAAGAAAATCTTTGGTGTGCCCCTGCACATGAACAACAAATCGAATACACCCACAAAACTACACAGCTAATTTTGTGGGGCTCAGGAACATGTGTACCAAATTGCAAGTCAATTGCGGCCGCTATCGCGCGACAAACAAACAAACAAACAAACACACAGACAGAATCCAAAACCGTTTTGAATCTCAACAGAGTGCCTCCACTGACGTTTCGGGGAATATTTAACTATTGGATGATGAAAATTATTGGAGAAAAAAATATACCGCCTTCATTTAGAATGGAAAATTGGCCATTTTCTAAATCCTTTGTCTAGAAATATAGATTTCCGAGCTATCCGCATAAGGCACGCCAATAAACCGAATAGAAGAAATGATCGAGAAGTTCTAGTGTATACTTATCTAGATGGTGAAACAATATTAGGAATATTCTGAATGCTCTGAAACTTTTGTATGGCGTGAAATTCTCGCTTGATTATCCAGGATTGGGTCATAAACCAAGATTATAGTTGCTGAAACCCGCCTCTTGTGTTCGCATTTATTTGGAGATATTTTCAAATTGGTTTGACCTCTATAATATAAGCAAACTCTCTAAAATTCTTTCAGGGGTTTCTAGAAATCGCTTTCAAAGGGTACTAGAATTTATAAGGATGACACGGAACTATTTTTTCTAGAGCCACAATCTCGATTTTAGATGTCAGTAACAGAATTTTTTCTCAGTTTGACCATTAGACTGACATCATTGTCATTTTTTAAAGAAATTCGAACAAGCCAGGGTTACTTTAAATCCACGTTTTTGTTTTTGTTTTCCTTTTCAACCAGTACATTCGGATAGTATTTTTACCTTAATAATCGTACAGACATATTAAACAATAGATTCTTTAAAAATACTTGTTTTTGAAAAACAGACTCTATGCAGGATACGTAAAATTTACCTTCCTCTCTCCACTTCCGAATCTTCCACTAATTTACTATAGATTTTTATTTATGTTTATAGTCCTTTATTATATTAAAAATCTCTATTCAGAATTAATTGAAGTCTATGAGAGAAAGTATGAACCGCACTAACACTGGAAAGATCACTCCATACACAAAACTTTTAAACTTATCAAAAATATTATAAATCTTCGTATTTTAGAATATTCAAAATTTCAAAAATATTCAAAAGTTCAAAATATTAAAATCTGATAAATTGTACTAGAAAAAAAAATAAAGAAAGAATCCTAAAAACAACTGATTTGAAATTTTTCATAAGTCATTTTTTCTTATTGCACTATTGCACATGTAAAGTAATTTCAATATTCATAATTTTGAGGCAATAAAACTTTTATTTTAATTAAAATATATATATATATATATATATATATTTAAAAAGAAGGAAAAAAATAATGAAATGTTTCTTTATTTATAATACACAGACTGACAAAAAATATCAATTTTAATTATTCACTTTACAGTTTGAAAGGTATGCTTCTTTCTCATTAAGATTCTACTCGCTTAATGAATTCGTTGAAGGTTCTGGAAAATCATAAAATTCTGTGCTCATTAGGGAAAGAAATTTCAAAATAGTAATCTTTATTTTAGCTGTGGAAATTATTTTTTGCCGCATCATTAGGAATAAAAAGTGGCTTTAAAATAAATATCTGCCTTTTTCGCAATTATCAAGAATAATTTATGATACAAATTAAAACAAAATTCTCGCCTCCATATCCATTAAATTTTTAAGATATTGGAAAGAATGCAAAATGAGGAATTATCATGCCTATTTATTACTCTGCATAAATATATATTCAGTTTTACATTATAAAGTTTTTTTTTTTTTTATATAGGGGTTTTGAAAAGTAATTTTAATTCATAATCTTTCCTTTAAAGAATTAAACCGTTATCACTACATACATATATATATATACATATATTATTTAAGAATGTGTTTATTCAGATTTATTACCAACAGATTTCTAGCATAGTGCAGTATAAATAAAATAAAAATAAGGAATTTCCTTTAGCAATTATAATGCTTCTATTTACATAAAATAAAGCTATTAACTTTTTTCGAGCAAACGGTTGTGGTTCTAAAAATAGATTTTTAATGGGTTATGATGACTGGCTGTCACGTCCATGTTTTCTCGTCTACGGGGCTGCGGTAGCCCAGTCTGTACAGAGGCGCCGTTCTCGTAATTGGAAGATTGCGGATTCAGTACTCGAGCCGGCCAAAGACCGTCATGTACACTAATGGTGGCTGGTGCACGTAAAATCTGTCGTGGCCGCAATGTCCTCCATGTTGCCATCAAAATTTATACCTCTGGGAGTCACCGAAGCGGGAGAGCCATCCCTTCCGTGGAGGATCAAAATTGTGATGGCATGTCTCCGGACCACCTCTAGGGGTGTGTCCCAGACCGTCGCCAATTGCCCATATGCGCAGCATTAGGGCGACGTAAAACCCAACCATACCATACTGTCTCGTGTACCTTCGAGGTTTGATTAGCAGCTGGCAGTTATATTTTATGCCAAATTTGTTTGACTTTTATAAAGGCAAATAATTTTCAAAAATTTTATACTAAAGTGTACGGGAACAAAAAAAACTGTTTGGCATTCCTTT
The DNA here is from genome assembly GCA_963930645.1 of Salticus scenicus. Classification (NCBI taxonomy): domain Eukaryota; kingdom Metazoa; phylum Arthropoda; class Arachnida; order Araneae; family Salticidae; genus Salticus; species Salticus scenicus. The sequence continues at coordinate 22,113,240 of OZ005654.1, forward strand.
TTGATTAATTTTAACTACGCCAGATTGTTCAGTTGGCGGTTTTTGATTTGAGACTGATAGAATTATCGATACTTCTCGGCTTGCTTCGCTTGTGAAAAGAATTTGATTTTCGATGCCTTCCTCTCCCTCCGTGCCATTTACTGTATGGAACTTTTTATTCTTTTATCTTAATAATTAACAAGATGTAGCTGATATATTGAAATCACATTTACTATTCATGCTATTAATAAAGGACGCTTTCAAGTGATTTTTCTTTTGCTTTGCATGCAGAGTAATTTTCCTTCAACATTTTTAAGCAGTTTGTCACGGTTAATCAAAAAATAGATCTGGGTGTGATTTTCAGTATTATAATATATATATATATATATATATATATATATATATATATATATATATATTGAAAAACTAGTTAGAAGAAGTGGACAAATAAGTTGCTTATTTTGCCATCATATCTTTTTTCTCTTATATTACTGTGATAGGATCGGTATTCATTGTGAGAAAAATTAACTCTGTCAATTATCACAACTGTTTGAAACTGATTGCCCCATTCTCATAAGTTGCACATTTTGCCATCATATATTTCTCCTTTTAAATTACTGTGATAGGATCGGTTATCCTTGTGAGAAAAATGAACTCTGTCAATTATCTCCACTGTCTCAAACTGATTGCCCCATCCCGTATACTACACCCCTGCTGTTACGACAAATATTTATTATTATTATTATTATTATTCACAATTGCTGATTTCCTATCTAGTAATACCAAAATTGCAGTTTTAACTAAAATGTTTTCTTAATTAACCATTTCAAGTAAATCTAAAATTTCTAATTACATGCTACTTATTTGAAAAAAATATATTCATAGTCAATGTTTTCATTACAGCATCATGGATGATGTTTAAAAGCGAATAGATCATCTTTACGATAGACGTAAACCTCATAATGAATGGTAATGCAAAATATAACCCTATTCTCTCTTGTTAAGAAATTAATATATTTTTAATAACGTTCGAAATTCTCAAAGTAGAATTTTGTAAATAAGATATATAATAATTTGGAACTGTCCAACGTCAGTGCCCTAAAATGATCCATATAACATATGCTTATACGTAATTTTGCCCTATTTTCTCATGTTAAGAAAAGTTTAAATTTCTTATAAGATATGATAATTTAAATATTAATAACCAATATTCTTGCTAGTATCATCAGTAATATTGTTAATCCTTCCATTTCGTGCGATGCCAGTTAGAATCATAACATTATTTTCTTACCACATAAAATCCCATTTTTTCAAAATGAACAATATTATAATCTATATACATTTTCTATCAAAAATATGTACTTTAGACGGTTTCACTATCCCTGTTAGTGAATGAAATACCAAACTCATTGGAATATAAATGGTCAACATATATTTTTTGTATTTTTTCGAAACCCTTAAACCTCAGCGCGTATAAAAGCAATAGTACACTGATGATTAAAATTTTCAAGAATATCCCATTTCATAATATCTGTAGTATTTTGAGGCACTAATAAAATTTTAGTGACCAGTGATTTCAAGAGCTATTAAGTTTTTATATGCACATTCATAATTGTTATCTTGAAAAATAAGTTTTAAGTGATAAAATATTTAAAATAAACAAATAAAATAGGTAAAATAAAAAAAATCTGGAGTGAATCCGCTCGACTTTCCGAACATTGAGTAATTAACAGTTTTGTAGATAAAGTAAAGAAAGAGGAGTTGTTAAACAAACAAAAGAGAGAAAACCATAATAGAGTGTAAGTATTTTTCTTCATATATTACACGATGTTTTGTTTTATTTAACGCTACTGAACTTTGAGTCCTTAGATCATAATGATAAAGAATTTTTCGTTGTGTCCCTGTAAAAACCTATAAATGCTAGATTCACGAAAATGCTTATTTTTAATGCAACAGTGATTTATAATATTCATATAAATTTTCAGCTCAATTGAATACGGCGTTTAGATGCTATCGCACTTTTAAAAATTTGGTCCCATAGGCCATAATGATAAAAAAATGTTCTTGGTGTCCCTGTAAAAAAACTGTAAGTGCTAAATTCACCAAAATCTATACAGTTGGTGCAAGTGTGACCTTTAACATGTGTACATTTTTTTTCACAGATTAATAAGGCGTTTAGACGCTATTGCACTTAAAAAAATTTAGCCCCATAGGCCATAATGATAAAGAATTTTTCTTTGTGCCCCTGTACAAAAACTTTAAGTGCAAAATTCACCAAAATGTATACAGTTCGTGCAACTGTGACGTATAATATATGTACAAATTTTTTGTTCAGATTAATAAAGCATTTAGACGCTATCGAACTTTTAAAAATTTGGCCCCATATGCCATAATGATAAAGAATTTTTCCTGGTGTCCCTGTAAAAAAACTATAAGTGCTAGATTCACCAAAATCTATAGGGTTCGTACTATGGTGACTTACAATATCCGTACCAACTTTCAGCTTATTCGAACAAAGCGTTTAGACGCTAGCGTGTTCACTCACACACATACATACACACATACACACAAACATGCATATATCATCGTAAAAATAGTCGAAACGGACTCAGGACACCTCCAAGCGTATAGAAACATCAAAATCTCAAATTCGGATTTTTGACATGATTACAATACTTTCCTCACTATAGTGTTCGGAAATTAAAAAGGATCCCATTGAAAAAAAAGAATTTATTCACCATATTAAACGAAAACCGAAATTAAAATTAAAATCATTTAATTGTATTTAAAACAACTGCGGCCATCTAAAGAAATAAGTGTTGTAATCAAGAAGTACTTTCAATGCAGTTTTATAACATTAACAAACAGTTTGGGTTATTTAAAACCCGAAGTCAAAATGTATATTTTTATGTATTTGTGTCTTTGTGATTTGAGATGCTATTACTCACGAATCCGTAATAAAATGATAATAAAATCTTTCTAAAGATACTGAAAACACTACATTTTAAAAAATTAAATATTTAGAATAAACTGGTCATGGAAAATTTTTATGACCCCTGCATTTTTCTCCGAAGGTTTAAAAAATGTGGATATTGCAGTATAATAAATTGCTGTAAAATATTCTTTTTTTTCTTTATCATTTATTTAATAAAGCTATCATAACAATGTTTGATTAGTTTCATTTAAAACAAGAAAGGAAAATCGTGTGCACGAATAGATTATTAACACTTTCCAACTATACGTACTCTTACAACGTTTAACTTTCAGTTGTATTTTAGATAAGTGATCAGACAACGGACAGGCAGTAGGACTGAAATACAAACAAATAAACTAACTGAATTCATAACAACACGTAAACGTTGTTGTAAAGTGTTAAAAATGCTTAGCTCAACCGGAAATGAAATTTCAGCAACTTCCAATTGTAGAACTTAATGTAGTTGAAAATTTTAGTGTTTCATTATTACAAAGTAAACATAACATTGTATAGTTAAATTGACTGGCATGAATCATTTTAAAGACGTTCTCGAAATATGTACGGACGCTAAAATCAGATAGCTGTACAAATAAGCAAACGTTGAGTCAGACGGTGAGACGGTCAGTCAGACGGACAGAAAGACACGTAAATAGACAAACTCAAGCCATAACCATTTGTAAACATGGTTATAAATTGTTAAAATCGATTAATGCAAAGGAAAATACAATTGCAATAATTTTCAAATATAGCCTTTAATCTAATTCAATATTCTGTTGTGACTCTGTAATATTATTTATTGTAATTACTATATTATTTCGATTTTAGAAAATACTTTCTTGCACATATGATAGATAAATGCAATTTTCATTTTCACTTGTACGAAATTAAATCATTAAATAGGATTTATAGATGTAACACTGACAGAACGTAGTGCATTAGAATATTTTCTGGTGTCCCTGTACATAACCGACGAGTGGTATATACATAAATTTAAATAGATAACATCCCATAGTAAACTATGCCAATTTCAAGAAATTCCTTGAATATTTACAGGAGTTAGAGCGCTAAAAAATAGATAGACAGACAGAGAGAGTAAGAGAAAGAGATATAGAAGTATTCAAATAATAGTCACGCTTACACATCTTGATAAAGCGTAAAAACGATTAATGGAAACGAAAATACAATTCTCGCAAATTCCAATCTTAGCCTTTAATGTAACTGAATATTTTTGTGTGGTTCTGTAAATCTTAGTGCTAATTATATTACATTCTACAGAAAGATTTCCTTTGTACATATGAATAACATATTTCAAATTTTCCATATAAAAATAGTGATGCAAAAAAAAAAAAAAAAAAAAAAAGTGTGTGTGTGTGGGGGGGAGGGGGAATTCTCTTTCGTATATTATATGTGATGAGTAATTCTACAGCGGAAAAAAAAAAAAAAAATGATCGCTTTGACATTTTGACAGTTGAATTCTTAACCGCTGAAAAATTTTTTTGAGTTTATGTAGGATTTTACAAGAAATATTAAATTTGAATAATAACGCGCTTGATATTCTGTACATAAAAATAAATAAATAAATAAACAAATAAAAAATAAACTTTTTAAATAAAGTACAATCAGAATTGAACTTAAATTAAAAATGAAAAAAAAAAAAAAAAAACTATCACGATGAACCTTGTATGTTGCTTTAAAAATATTAAAAAAATAATGTATAATTTTTTTTTTTTTTTTTTTTTTTTTAATTATTTAACCAAAAATCTTTCCACATCACGAAATTGCCTAGAGAATTTCTGTAAAGATTGACTAGATTCGAAAAAGGAGATAAAGTTAAAATTATCATTTTAGTTTATAAACATTCCTGTATTAATAAAGAATAATTTCTTTAACAATCTGTTTATTTAAACTTGAAAAATTGTAAATGTTATTGTATAATGCACAAATTATGTAATTTTGATACTTTTGACTTCTGTATGGAAGGTAATAAAGCTTCTTGTATCATATTTACCCTGACCCAAACTGTATTTGAAATCTTTTAATGGATTAATTTTTCAAGAATGTTATAAACTTTGTAATAATTAAGAAAGTCACCAATTTAACATTTCTACTTTGCGATATTTTATTGGGTGAGTGCAAAAGTTCTGCTCGTTTCTATTACCCATAAAGAAGAGCAAATAAACGCAAAATAAACAGTACTTATTACTGCGCATAATCTCCATTGCTGTCTATGACATCTTACCATCTTTCTGGTAGGAGATGAATCCCACGGCGGTAAAATTCCGGCGGTTTCGAGTCAAAGAGAGTCTTGTATGGCAGTTTTAGGAGCATCAAGACCGTCAAAGATTTTCTGACTAAAAGAATTGTTCAACGCACGAAATAAGTGATAGTCAGTTGGTACCAAGTCAGGAGAATAGGGAGGGTGAGTAAAACCACCTAGCCAAAGCACAGTAACTTTTAGCTAGTGATTACAGCAGCATGTGGCCTTTTATACTCAAGCTGTTTTATTTGCGAAGCGAAAAGGTAGATGATTATTTTCGTAAATTTTATTAACTAAGAAAATTACGAAGAAGAGTGGTGACCAAAACTTACCAGAGAGAATGTGGAGATTGACAAGGAAATGGTTCGTGTACAGGGACACCCAAGATAATTCAAATAGATTACGTATATGGTGGAAATTGCAGGTAAGTAGAGTTTAAAGCCGCTATCAAACGAAGAACCATACGATAGTATTTAGCACAAAATACCTCATAAACAGGTTTTTCATGCGGGAAAAGATCCAACTATGCCGTTTGATACAAATTGCCGAACGTACGTTCGTCAATCACGCATTTTCGACTGTTTAAAGCACATACGGTAGTCTTTAGAACGAAATCCTCCAATCAGAGAATCGCGATTACAGGACACCCTCTATTCGTTTCCCTTTTAAACATCCTTGGGGGGAGAATAATAGCCAAATGTTGGGTCCATTGTTTACATTTCTGGATTTCGTTCTTCCGTTTATGCTTAAAAACAACCCTACTGAAGTCATTTGGTCGCTTTTGAGCGGCAATAGCTTATATGTTAGAATATATCGTCTTCCGTCTTAACATCTATAGACTGCACTAATCTAAATGAAACGAATATACATATTTATATACGTAGAAACCTGTTTCATCTAAAATATGGTATAGAAATAATTCACTGTTCGTTTACAGGGACAAAAGAACTAGATTATAGTGCCACAATACTTGAAAATTGGTGGAAGTATACTTCAGGTTGTGCCGTTTGTTATTAATGTAGGATTATATTTATGTGCACCATGTGATGCATACATAAATTTCAGATGATATACAGGGCTACTGATATTTAACCATAATATCTATTTTTATTGTTAGTGGAAGTGCTTTAATGTAAAATTCTATCAAGTCCAGGAAAGTTGCTCAGAAATTGAAATTAATTCCTCATAGCTATATGATAAATAATATATATTTTAACTAATTGTTCATCGCTTGGTTTCTTGTATATTTACCGGTTTTGAGGCTTCTTGAATACGGAATGTAAGTTTTTACGTTTGGTCTTTGTCTGCGTCTGTTAGAGTAAATTAAAAACAAATAATTTCAGGAGTTCCAAATGTTGTATTTTGAAATCAATATGTGTGTTAGCAGAAAAGTTCGATCAAGACCGATAAGTTTCAAAGAATGTTGGTTTGAAAGTGACCTGAATAATTTTAAATAAACATTTGAATTTAACAACAGATTTGAATTCTATATAAATGTAGGTACAGTTATGAAACGAGAGCTTGTAGTAGGCGATAGACACCCCCCCCCCCCCTCACACAGAATTTCTTGTGAAACAAAACTGTTGCCTAATTTGAATTGTTTTAACATAGGTTTGCATTTCAGTACTCGTTATCTTACCCCTTAATCTTCAACCTGTATTTATAGTATCAAATTTCAGGGTAAGAGAAAGTCGTGTGAGTAAAACACCAGATTGTTTTTATCTGTTTGTAGATCACAGTATCAAAATTTAACACAAAATTATTTGATTTTATTTATTACACTAAATATGAATATTGCGTTAAAACATGCAAAGAAAACTCAGAATTAAATAATAATACTTTTTTTTAATTCTTTGGTGTAATTTATGTATTTTTATTACATATGCGAATGAATTTATAATTTATGTTACACTCTTTTTTAGTGATGTTGTATTTAAATAAACTATCATAAAGTTTTCACGGAATCTTAATGAAACTATAGTTCATAGAAAAAACATTAAATATTAAATATTCAATGAAAGGATACATTTTTCAAATAAGTGTTGAATATTTAAGAAATATCTACGCTACGTAGGTTGATTTTAAAGTTTATATTAAAAAAAAAATAAATAAATAAAAATTTATTTTCTGTTTTCTACCTGATTATATGTTAAATTGCGTAATACATCAGTCTTTTTTTTTTTTCTTTTAATTTAAAATAGTAGTCTCATTAGTGGAAATTTCAGGATGGTAATTTTTAGCTCTTGCATTATTAATTACCTCTTATTCATCATAAAGTAGAAATACATTTTTGAAAGCTGCGCCTTTAATAATGTAAATGAAATGTAAATTTATAATGTAAATAAATATATTCTCTTGTTATTAAATTTTTCCACCTGCTTAAACGTTATTTTGAAAAAAAAAAAAATCTCTCTCTCTCTCTCTCTCTCTCTATATATATATATATATATATATAACTTTAAACTAATATTAAATAATAACTTCCATAAAAGATCTAAATTATAGATTGCATAAAATAATTAATTTATAAATGCAATTTGATTGGCAAATTACAATTTTGATGATAAAGTTATAAATAATCGTTTGCAGAAAATCTTTTAAGTAAGGAAATGAGTTAAATATGTTATTACCATGATTAAAAGAATATATTACAAAGTGCTTCATTGCTATAGGACTATTCTAAACACTTTCCAGCAAAGAGAATGGTTTATGACTCAGATTTGTCTGTCTGTCCGACTGCCTGTTTAACATTTCGCTCTGTAATACCTGAAAGTACTCATGGAAATTCTAAAAATTGATAATCATGTTCGCTATTTCTGATAGTACAAAGAGCATAACTGGTTTGTACAGTGACATTCAAAAGAATACCACTCTACGTTTTATGAAATAATTTTTATAAATCATACTTAAAAAACCATGTAATGAAACTTATTATGTGCATGCTAAGAAATATTTCATGTAGGATATTGTAATGTTTAGCAGTAATATTTACAGGGCCACACAAAAATATTGATACACATTTTAAGTACTTTAATAGAAAATTGCTGGAATTGAATTGGCTTTTTTTAAGCATTTTTAACACTTCACAACAATGTTTTAGAATCGTTATAATTTAAATTAGCCTAACGGTCTATCTTTTTTAACTTTCTGACTGTCCGATGTTTAAATACGTCTGCAAAGCATATTGAATGCTAAATTATTCAACGAGTACGTACAGTGGAAAAGTGTTAATAATACATGTGAACCACATAATTTTTAGTTCGTGTGTCTAAATTTAATTTTATCATGTTACCCTATATTTTTAAATACATTAAATATTTTGTATTAGCAGTCTACGCCCGCTTCGTTTTTCACTAAATTAAAATGCATTTTCAAAAGAATTGAATCACTATGCATTTTTTTATATCGCATTTTGGGATTTGTAACATAAATAAAAATTCCTTTTAAAGTGAAAAAGTCATAACAACATAATACAAATTAAATTGAACATTTTGTTTTCCGTTTTGCTCTCGTTTTGCAACAATGCTCTGTGGTTTTATGTGAATTATTCTCAAGAATGAATCAACAATTGTTTAAAAATTTTATGGATTATGTATAGGAAATAAGTACGCTGTAAAATTTGCACCTCTTAGAACTTCAAAACTCATATTTTTTAAAACAGTATTCATTATTCTTTAATATTACACTTTTTTTTGTTTAATATTAGACTTTTATTTTAAGATGAAAGCAATTGAATGATATCGCGTTGTGAAAATTTGCAACGTAATGTCTTTAAATCTAATAATTTGATGTATATAGTGTTAATACAAAAATGAACAGTGTTTAGAGCTCTTTTAAAAAAGTATACCAAAATCTAGACAAATGAAAAATAGGAGTCGTCCGCCCGGATGTGTTCCGCATACAAACTCTTTGCTTTTTTATATAGATTCCGATCTGTATAACACCAGACTTTTTACTTTTTTTATAATTTTAAATTTTGTAGTAAACAAAACTGAAAAATTCAAGTAACATTAAATTTTAAATCCATACACATATATACAAATTACACACGCACACACGCTCACATATATATATGAGCGTGTGTGCGTGTGTAATTTGAGGCGTGTGTTATTGATTAATATATATTGATTAATATATATTGATTAATATATATTGATTAATATTTGATTGCGTGTGTTATTGATTAATATATATCTTGAGGATTACATATAAATTCTATAAATTCTAATTTCAAAAGATGCTAATGAGTTATACTTGCTTATTACTATACCATATGAAAATTTAAATTTATTCAATATTTGAAGAGCCGATATAGTGTCTAAATTTAGAATCATTGTATTTTAGTTTTGATACATCCGATAATAACTTATTTAAAATATGGCAACTTATAATGAAAATTAATTCCTTTACAATATTTCATGTAATATGGTTCGTTTTACTTTACTTTTTTTTTCTGAAAATTAGTGAGTGAATATTCACGAATATATCAAAAAATTGCTTACTTACACTAAATAGACTTAAAAGCTTTCATTAATAGGGTATTTTAAACTTTCGTCAAATGCAAATAAAGATGAACAATCTGAAAATAGTAACATGATGGCAGCCAATAGCTCTTATTAAATATTTTTGAAATATTTGCAATATATTTCATATTTTGCAAGTCTATTTGAATATATATATAGATATATATATTCTCGGTGTACTTTAGAATACTAATTACCTTTAAGTTTTTAAGAAATGCTCATGTAGCTCATGTAGCTCATGTAGCTCATTGATTAGAAATCTTGATGTGAATTTCTATATATCTTACATGTATAAAAGAAACAGAGGTCAAATATTTTCAGAAAGGATTAACCAGCTTCTATATACGGATTTATCATGCTTCTTTCGAAAGAAGTTGATTTTGTTAACCATTTTTACTTTCTTCTATATTCAATAGAAGAAAGTATTGGATGTTGGAAAATATTGGAAAGTAAATATTTTCAACCTCGGGTTTTTGATGGATTTACACGTTTTGAGTGCTGTAGAAAACCAGTTAGACCATTTTTAGAAAACATCTGTCTGTCTGTCCGTCTCTCTGTGTGTGTGACAAAATTTTGTGGACACTGTATTTCGGAAACTACAGCACGTAATTTCATACAGATTGGTATAAAATTACACCTTGACATAAATGAGTGCCTATTAACTTTTCGTAAAAATTGTCTTACAGGTTGCGTTGCCATCCCGCTTTTTCTATATTTTTAACATGGTGGTATAGGATAAAATTTTGTATAAATGTGCATAAAGAGATTAATTTTTAATAGTCCTTATGAAATTTACAATAATTATTTATAATAGAGATAGTCAACTGGGAAAAAGAAAATGTATGTGTTGGAACATCGCCTCCCCCCTGGGGCGAATGTCCCCCCTAGAGGGGAATAAATTTTCATGATGGGTATCTTTCAAATGAGCTCGCCAATGCCTTTAAAATAAACTGTTGAATCATCGATCTGCGATAATTTAAAATAATCAATTTTTGTTTTCATTTTTTAACTTTTTTTTTTTTTTTTTTTTTTTTTTTTTAATGTAATATCGAGAATAAAATGAACTTTTATTGGATATTTACTGTTACACTACTTCTCTAATATAAAAATCGTACTGTATTATCATGGAAGATAATTTTACTAAATAATGAATTTAATAAATTATTTTTACTGAATGAATTTGCATAGGAAAATATAGAAGAAAGTAATGTGGTGGCCTCAACATTCTAGTTTTTTAAATCATATGCATAGGTATTTATTATCAGGCAGGTTTTAAGGGTTTACATTTTTAATTTTGTTGAATATTTCTTTATGTAAAACTATTAGACATATTTTTTTTACTTTCCCTTTCCTATAAGGTAGAGAAAATATTGTTTTGCGGTCAAATTCTCAAAAGTGAGTTTTTGGTATATTTACATATTTTGAGGTCCTCTGAATCAGAAAATCATGTTTTAGCTGTTGGTCTGTTTGTGTGGATTACTGTTATCAGCATATCTCAAAAACAAATAATAGCAGAAATTCCAAACTTAGTATTTATTTAAATTAGTATCATATAGGGATGCTATACTAAATTTTTGTTGAGATAAAACAAACGGTTCATGTACAGGGTCATCCAAGAGAATTCAAATACATGACGTATATGGGAGAAATCGCAGGCAAGTAGTTTAAACATCTATAAACTGCATTGAACCAAATGAAAATAATATGTATTTTTTATATGCGTAAAAACATGTTTCATGTAGAATATGGCATTAAAATCATTCTCTGTTTACAGGGCTACACGAAAGAATTAGATTGTAATGCGAGAATAATTGAAAATGGATGGAAGTGTATTTCAGGTTGTGCCGTGTATTATTTACATGGTATTATAATAATTTGAACAATGTGGTGTGTACATAACATTCAGAAGATAAACAGGGCTGCCAGTATTTAAGCCATAACATTATTTTTTATTGTTAGGGGATGTGCTTTACAATGATATTTTATAGAGTCCAGGAAAGCTGTTCAGAAATTGAAAGTACTTACTCAAAAATTATATGGTAAATAAAGTATTTTTTAAGCTAAATATTTATCGCTTAGTTTTTTGTATATTTCCACGCTTTGAGTTTGCCTGAATACGAAAATCAAGTTTTTAACATTTAAACTTTGTGTCTCTAAGAATAAATTAAAAACAAATAATTACAGGCGTACCAAATATTGTATTATATAGTTAATATGTTTGTTACTAAAAATGTTTGATCAAGATTGATAAGTTTCAAGGAATGTTGCGTGTAAAAGATGTTATATAATTTTAAATAAACTTTTGAATTTAATAACAGATTTGAATTTTATGTAAATGTGTGTACAATAATGAAACGGGGGTTGAGGGGGTGGTAGCCCCCTCACGGGGAATTATTTGTCAAAGAAAGCTGTTCTGAAGCTTAATTTAAATTGTTTCAACATAGGTATGCATAGTAGTACTCGTTTCTTACCCTATAATCTCCATTCTATTTACAGTATTAAATTTTAGGGCAAAAGAAAGTCGTGTGAGTGACACACCAGATTAGTTTAAAGAAAGAAAAATTAAAATTTTGCGTATGAAAATTGAACGACCTATGATATTTTACGAAAAACATACCAATTTATGTAATGCAGTAATTTTTGTGTTGCAAGTGAACCAAAGTATTTTCAAATATCTTGCTTTTCAATATTTTCACACTGATTATTATGATATACATACTTATGACTGACTGTTGGACATGTTGAAAACTCTACAAAAAAAAAAAAAAAAAAAAAAAAAAAAAAACTTATTTTTTTTATTTGTACTTTCTTTTTTTCCTTTTCAGGCCTCGGTAGCCCGGTCGGAAGAGTGCCGAGCTCGTAATTTTAAGTATGATGCTCGAGCTGGCCGAAGACCGTCGTGTGCACTAATGGTGGCTGGTTCACGTAAAGATCCATTGTGGTCGCAATGTTATCCCTGTTCCCATCCAAAATTATACCTCTGGTGTTCACCGAAGCGTGGGAGCCATCTCCTCCGTGGATGATCAAAATTACAATGACATGTCTCTGGACCAGTCTCAGCAGTTCGTCTTAGACCGTCGCCAATTACCCATTGCGCATTACTAGTGCAACATTAAACCCAACCATTCATCGCTGCTTGTGCCAATAAAAATCAGATTTAATATTAGCCAAAAAGGTATCCTTACGTGGGAAAAAAAAAAAAAAAAAAAAAAAAAAAAAAAACAGGCGTAAATCTATGGTAACTTATGTCACGCGGTTCTCTTGTTTGTGCTTAACCTATGTTCAGCACAAATTCAGTTTTCCAATTGCAGAAATTTTAAAAATAAAATAATCAAATGGCTTTTATCGGTTTATAACTCGAAACTTGTTTTTTTTTTTTTTTTTTTTTACTACTCCTTGTTCCATTACACTGAGAAAAAAATTATACTGCCTTCGTCTGGAATTAATAAGTGGTCATTTTCTAAATCCCTTAACTAGAAATATAGATTTCAAAGCTATGCGCATAAGGCACGTCAATAAACCGAATAGACGAAAAGATCGAGAATTTCTAGTCTACAAATTTCTAGACGGAGAAACAATATTCTGAATATTCTGAATCTTTTGTATTGAGAGAAATCCTCGCTTGATTTTGAAGAATTGGGTAATAAACGAAGATTATACTTGCTGAAACCCGCCTATTTTATTCGCATTTATTTGCAGAGATTTTTAAATATCTTTGCCCTCGAGAATATAGGCAAACGCTATAGAAAACGAGCCAAAATTTATATTCTACATGTGAGTTACAGAAATTTTTGTATATATAATCATACATTTTTAAAATAGGGTTTTAAGAATACAAATAAATAAATAAATAAATAAACTGACAGAAAAAACAAACTCAAAAGACTTCTTTATTCCAAAATATGTTCTGTGAAAAACGAACATTATAATAAAAACAAGAGTTCCACCCTCCCCAATTTTCATTGCCTCCCAATTGAGGGGTGAACATCTATTTATAAAACTCTGTTACGTGATTTACACCTGTCTGTTTTTTTTTTTTTTTCATCAGGATAGATACTTTTTTCAGTTTGTGTTTTGAATATGTAACCTGAGGGACTAACTCTCGCTTCTTTTATCTTCTTTCTCTTTTATTTTTAATTAAAAGTACAATTTAAACCACAAAAATGTGTCGACATGATTTTTTGCATCATAGTAATTAATCTACTAATTGAAGTCTTTTACAGAGAGAAAAACAGCCAATATATAAAAATAAAATACTAAGAAGGTAGGAATATGGGACGCCAGAGTCTTCAGAAAAGGTAAGCTCATATTTTTTCAATACTTTCGTTTTTAAAATCAATAATTGCTTTTCAAAATTTAGTTTAATGAGCTTAAACTGTTCTACCGAATTAAAAATATTTCCAAAATTAAATACAAAATTAAATATTAAAATTCATTTAACTTTTTTTGGTAAAACTTAAATATTTTTATTACACGTTACGTGAAAGAGAATATATCTAATCAATGTCTTTTAAACAATTCGTGAATTTAAAGAAAAATATATTTCAAAATTCAAATATTAGATATGATATAATCAATGAAAGACTGAAATTACAAATAAAAGTTAAATACGTAACACGCTAGGTATGTTGACGTTTGCAATTTATATTTGAAACTTTGTTTCATTTTCTCTTTTTTAACTCATTATATGTTATGTTACCTAATAAATCTGCTGACGTTTTTCAAAATTTAAAATAGTAACCTCATTAGCGAAAATTTTAGGAAGGTAATTTTCAACTCTTGCATTATAAATTATCTTTTATCCTTCATGAAAATAAACTGTGTCTCTTAAAGCGGAGTTTGTATATTGTGTATTTTTATATATTTGATAAACGTATTCAAAATTTATTTATTTATTTATTTATTTATTTTCTTTAATTTGAACTTTTCTCGCTTACCTGTAGAATATACTATTACAAACTGTCACTTACTCTTTTTATTGTGTTAAAAGTATAATTATAAGGTGTAAAGTAAATATTCATTTTACGATATTTTATAAGTTTCTCTTTTTTACTTAATTAATATGGGTACATTTTAAACTCAAATGCTCTGAATTAAAATAAAATGTTCTTTCTAATTTATTAAGTTAATAAAACAGCGTAAAAAGAAAAGAATGTTTTACACCATTTAAATACTTTAAAATTGCAGCCTTTAAATATTTATATATAAAATGCAATAAACAAAAATGAAAAACAATTACAAAAAATAATTCAAAAATTATTTATGAGTATATGTATGGCGAGAAATACTGCAGTTTAAAACACTTTATAGAAAACAATTTTTTATACTCATATTGCAATTTCACGAACAAAATATTCAAAATTTTATAAATTGCATGCACATAAAGTAGGATGTTATATTCATAAATATATACACTGTAAAAAAAATATAAAAATATGATAAATAAACCAATAAATAAAATAAAATCGTGTAAGATTACGGGGAAGCCCGACAGCAGAGATTCCAGACAAAAACCGTAAAAAAAAGTTTAGACCGTAAATTAAGTATATAATGACCTTAAATTATATTACATACCTGTAAAAAACATTATGCCCGTAAAAAGCATTTTTTACGACTCTGCTGCCGGGCTTTCCCCGTAATCTTATAGGATTTTTTTTAACGGCGTATATGAATTCTGAATTCTGAATACTGTATAAAAATATAAATTATTTCTTGATAATGTCATTTCACAGACACAGCATTCTATACTGTATGTCTAGTCGACTTTACCTGTTTCGTTAGTCACTATATTTAAGAGAATTTTCAAAAAACATTAATCGCTATATTTTAAATCATTTTATAATTAAAATTTAAAACATTCTAATGACGTATCGCTTAAAACTTACTCTGTGGTCCCCGTTTTCTTAAGCAGCGTCCTCCCAACTATGTCAATTCCAAATCTTCACTGCTTGTATTTGTGCCGTAACCATATATTTCAATGTATGAATTAACTGAACAAGTGGCGCTAATATTAAACAAGAACTATGTTTTTTGGTTAGATTATGAACTACAATCTATGACAACAGGTGGTTGCATTAGACAATATTTCTAGCTGAAAAAAATTAATTAGTTTAACTAATAATAATAATAATAATAAACTAATCAAAACTTTGTAGTCAGTGAAAGATTTTCTTTTATCACTTGGCATCTTCTATATTAATTATGTGCGTAAAGTAACACAGCGCCATTATAGGATCGAACTCACAATCTTTGGGTTATAATGATGTCACTCTAACCAAGTCAGCTATTAGGACACGAAAATACTATTTACTTTTACTTTTCTATCTCTAGAGATTAGCATTTCAGAAAAGCATATAGATTTTAATGTAAGAAGAAAAAAAACAAAGAAAGAAAAAGAAGAAGAAGAAGAAGATTCAATGAACATCGAGGTGCATTAGATCAGATGGACACAGGCGTCCACGCAAAATTCTGTAGATTTGCGATCGGTTATTTTTCTACAAAGCGACTTACATACATATATATATATACACACACACACACCACCTTCTTTTATTTTATGTAGAGGTAATCCAAACGGTAATAAAAATAAAGCTAATTAACCCTTGTAACCTTTAAACAACTATGAATACAAACAATACATATACAAATAACTTTAAAAATAAAGCTAATTAACCCTTGTAACCTTTAAACAACTATGAATACAAACAATACATATACAAATACCTTTAATGTACATATAAGCACAAACTTAAATATATTGGAAAATAAGCAAAAATGATAATATTTCCTTTTGTTACAAGTTTTTTATTAGAATTAAAATATATTAATAAATACTGTTTTAGAAAAGGTATTTATTTGCCAACGTTTTCTTTTCCTCTAAAAATAATGCATAATGATCACGAAATTCAGAAATTCATGTTATTCAGAACAATGTCATTCGTTAATTCTGAGGTAGTATTTTAAAGAACGAATTATGCCAACTATGTTAAGAATGCTGTCTTCTTACTCATTAGAGTTCCTAAATCAATATTTAATTAAAACCATGCTTTCTCCTGAAGCTTTCATTATGATGTTCTATAAGAGAGAAGAAATAATTTGTAAAGGAGTATCTACTTTTATTTGGATAATTTAAAAGCTCTTAAATGGAAATAAATACTAGTGGATCTGCAGATCAGGAGCCTCAACGTCGCATTATTCAGCAAATCACTTTTATTTATTCCTTATAATATAATATAATATAATATATATATATATTGATTCAATTGAATTCCTACATAAACAGAAACATTTCTGAGGGGGTGGCAACGAGCCTCAAACCCCCCGCTGTATTGCTGTTTATAAAACTGTTGAATAAACTAGAATTAGATTAATGGATAATGAATTTTAAGTTGCATAAATGCCATTCTTTATTGAAAACGAAACTTATTTTAGCATGCATAATATTAAGGAAAAGCTAACTCACCTCTCTCCTGCATTTCCTGTGGTCGCTTGATATATATTTTAGGCCACACAAATAAATAAAGATGAAATCCGATTGCTTACTATATTTGACTTTAATCATAGATTTTTCTTTGAGAATTTTTATGAACAAACCAGAATTTCTCAAGTATTTGAGCACAGATTTAAAACATTTCAAATATATATAAAGGCATTTTTTATGCCTTGAATGAATTATAAATATAACACAGAATAGTACTTATTGTTTGAATAATATAACAAGTAATGAATATTTTACTGCGACTTCAGTATGAATGTTCGACGGGATATCACTCAAGAATCAAAGTACTTCTGTTTTTACGAATATGTTCAGAGAGCAAAAAACACAATAATAATAAAAAAAGAAGAAAAGAATGAAACTTTGGTTTCTCTCTATGGTCACGTGATTGTCTATCACTGCTCGACTGTCGCCGTCCCCGCTCCCATTGAATCAACATACTGGGGGGGGGGGGCGGGGAGGCACCGAAGCAGGAGTCGAAATACTCGGAAGAGGGATAATTTGAGTGACCGGTCGAATAAGAGTTCCAGCAGAAGATGTCTGAAGCTCGATGACTCTGGTGATACCGTCAGCTCCGGGAATCAACTTGATGACGCGTGCGAGATCCCAATGTAGTGGAGGTGAGGCTTTATTTTTCAGAATGACTAGCTGCCCTGGAGAAAAGTTGTGACTGTTGTTGTTTCTTTTGGCTCGCGGAAGCAAGGTTGGCAGGTACTGGGATGTCCACTTCTTCCAGAACGTCTCTTTCATCTGCTATATGAGCTTATACCTAGAAGAAAGACTAAGATAATTGTTTGTTAACGATGGTTCTGGCAATTCTAATAATGCAGATCCAATCAAGAAATGTCCTGGTGTTGAAGCTGCGCAATCATTAGGAGCATTGGACAATGGTGTTAGAGGCCGCGAATTTATAACAGCCTCTATTTGACATAGAAGCGTGGAAAGTTCCTCAAAAGTTAAAATTGCTCCTTGTGTGATTTTTACCAAATGATGTTTGGCTAATTTTATCGACGCTTCCCAGAGTCCCCCAAAATTTGGAGCATACGGGGGAATAAAGTGCCAGGTTATTTGGTGTTGGGAAGCAAAATATTGTAATTTTTCTTCTTTGAATAAAGAAAATAACTGTTTGAGGTAAGAATGGGCTCCGACAAAATTTCTGCCATTGTCCGAAAATATGTCAGAGGGGTATCCCCGCCTACCCATGAAGCGTTTCAAGGCTGCGAGAAATGCTTCTGTAGAAAGATTGGACACACATTCAAGATGCACTGCTTTTGTAGCCATACAGATGAACAGGGCAAAATATGATTTAAAGGTTGTCGCTTTTCGTTTAAGTTGACATTTTGTCATGACTGGTCCCGCGAAATCGACTCCAACTTTCGAAAAGGGACGAATGGGTGTGATTCTTTCTGAGGGTAGATTCCCCATCTTTTGCATTATTGGCTTAGCTGATAGACGAAAACAGAGTATACATTTTCTTAAAACTGCCTTAACCGTGGAGCGGCCGTGGGGAATCCAGAATTTGTGTCTGATGAGTGACAGTACTAAGTTGGGACCAGCATGGGAGCTTAAGTGATGATAATATGTTATTATCAAGGAAGTGACGTGATGTACTTTAGGAAGTAATATGGGGTGTTTTTCTTGAAATCGCAGGGATGGGTGGTTCCGCAGGCGTCCTCCAACACGAAGAATACCCGCTTCATCCGGAAAAGGATCAAGACCTAACAGATTGTGTGAAGGTTTTAAAAGTTTTCCTTTCCTTAGTACGGCAATTTCATCACTAAATTCGGCATTTTGAATTATTTTTACAAGACACATTTCCGCTTGATTTAGCTCTATGGCCTTTAAAGGACCACTTTCCTTTGATTTGGTTTTGATATTAGTTATGAATCTTAGCACATATGCTAGAATTCTTAAAAGTTTTAGATAGTTCGAATATTTTGTAATATGGGATATGAGAATGTTATTAGCAAGTGAAGGTTTAGAACTTGAATCTATCGGATGCTGATTAGGTTTTTCCTGAACGGAAACTGAATGTACAGTGCACATGAGTGGTAGCTCAAAACTATGGAGCCATTTTGGCCCTTCCCACCACTCAGTTCTAGCTTTCAACTTAGCTGGGGACAATCCGCGTGTGGCACAATCGGCCGGGTTTTCTTTTCCTGGGATATGTCTCCAGGATTCTAAGTGAGTAAGAGCTCTGATTTTGGTGGCTCTATGGGCCACGAAACTATTTCATT
The DNA here is from genome assembly GCA_963930645.1 of Salticus scenicus. Lineage (NCBI taxonomy): Eukaryota > Metazoa > Arthropoda > Arachnida > Araneae > Salticidae > Salticus > Salticus scenicus. The sequence continues at coordinate 22,132,705 of OZ005654.1, forward strand.
TGTTTGAAGGGTTATTTATCCAGTTTAACACAATAGAAGAATCAGTGTACCAGTATGTCGAATGAGTAAATTTAAGGGATTTTTGAATGTTGCAAATTAACTCTGATAAGAGTACAGCACCACACAGTTCCAATTTGGGTAAATTGATTTCTTTTATGGGAGCGACTCTAGTTTTAGCAGCAATTAAAAATATCTGGATAGTGTTTGTTATGACCATTAAATATGCGACTGCCTCATACGCCCTCGGAGAGGCATCACAAAACCCATGAATTTCATATCTACAGTCTGTAGTATTTGAACCTAAATTGCGTGGAATGGACATAGATTTAAACTGATCAATTTCTTCATAAAAAGTTTTCCATTCTTGCAAAATATCTGGAGGTATAGGCTCATCCCACGTTGATTGCAACTTCCACAATTTTTGCAGAATTAATTTTAAAGTTATTGTAGATGGCGAAATAATTCCGAGGGGATCATAAATTTGCGCAATTACGGAGAGCAACTGTCTTTTTGTATTAATTTGTTGATCAGCTAAGGTTCTAACTTGAAGAGTATCTTCACTTAAATTCCAGAACATTCCTAATACTCTTTGATTTATTTTTTCTTTATCCTCAAAAAAATGAATGACCGAATTAGCCTTCTCTTCCTCTGGAATATCAGAGAGGGCTTCTGGATGGCTACAAGCCCATTTCCTAAGTTTAAACCCTCCAGCATGCATTAGAGCCTGCAGCTCCATTACTCTATCTTTTGCTAATTGAAGGGATTATGCCCCTGATAATAAGTCGTCGATGTAAAAATTGCCTTTGGCAATTTCTGTTGCCAATGGGAAGTTCTGATTTTCATCCTCACATAATTGCTTAAGCGTGCGTAACGCTAAATAGGGTGCACAAGCTGTTCCGTAGGTCACAGTATTCAATTCGTAAAAAGATAATTGGTCATTGGGAGTTTCTCTCCAAACAATTCTTTGGTAGATTCTATGTTTCCTTTCAATTAAGATTTGCCGATACATTTTAGCTATGTCTGCACTGAACGCTACAGGGTTGGCTCGAAATTTTACTAAATTGTCAAAAATATTTGACTGTAGTTTAGGACCAATATATATAATGTCATTTAAAAATTTGTTATTTGTTGTTTTAAACGAGGCGTCAAATACTACACGTAATTTTGTTGTTTCAGAGTTTTCATTTACCACCGCATGATGCGGTAAATAATAATGTGGCGTTTCATTAATTTTGTTTGGATTTAATTTTGTCGTATAACCCAAAGATATATATTCGTTTATGAAATTCGAATAATCCAACTTTAATTGTGGATTCCTTTTAAGTTTATTTTCAATGGAAAGAAATCTTGAAATAGCACCTGACTTACTGTCACCTAGTGCCTTATCTGGCTTAAAGGGTAGATGAACTACATATCTTCCCTGACTATTCCTTTTAGTTGTTGCCAAATACATATTTTCCACAGGATCATTTTCTATCTTTTCTTATTCTACATTTTGAATTGATTCTGTATAAAAAAATTGTTTTAAAGTGTTGTTGATATCATCCTCAACAGTTGTGTGACATGTTAAACTGATATTTGTACAGTGAAAGCTATCAACACGACCTGATAGGAGGTAACCCAGTTTTGAGGGAAATGCTGTAGGAGTTCCAGCTGGCCCTTGAACGGGACTGCCATTGCAGATTTATGCGACTATTTCTGCCCCAAGAAGAAGATCTATGGGACCACTTACATTATAATTTGGATCAGCTAGTTGTAATCCCTGAATATGTGGTCAATCATGTTGCGCTAGTTGGAAATTAGGGAGAGGTGAGGTAACCCTATCAACTATAAAAACGCTGACTGAAAATGACTCCGACGAAAAATGCGGAGTGAATTTAAATTCTGTTTCGTTGAGAGCAGTCTCTGCTAAAACGAAATTAATCCCTATTATACTATGCGACGTGCTCCGTAAGGGCAAATTTAGTCGATTAGCACATTCCTTAGTAATTAATGAATTTTGACTAGCATTATCTATCAAAGCTTTACAATGCATAATTTTGCCTTTACTCGATTTAATTTTAATTTGTGCTGTAGATAACAAAACATTACTAGAATAAAACTGAGCACTATTTGAAACTGAGATGTCTGGCGATACATGATTCGCCCTTTCAGAATTTGAATTTCTACCATAAACATGCAGTAACGTATGATGTTTTTCTGCACAATTTTTACAATTAATGTTTATCCTACAATTCCACAGCCTATGATTTTGGCGTAAGCAATTTTGACATAACTTATTTAATTCAACGAATTTCTATCTTTCTTTAACCGGTTTTGAATTAAATGTCGGACATTTAAATAGCGCATGACGCTCATTACAAAGAATGCACGTATTTTCCTTTTTCACAATTGTACTCAATACTTGTTTGATTTCTTCGAATTAGTGAATTTTACGTCTTGTTTACATTTTATCTCTTCAACACCGCGCGCTTCGCGCTCAACGAATTTCCTAAAAAGATCCAGATCAAGCAATTTATAACTATCCAACATTAATTCCCATCTCTGTTTTAACGATTCATCCAATTTCCCCATCATGAATTTTATTATAATTAAGTCGCTTAACGCATTAGAATCTAAACCCAAAGTTTTAAATTTCTGACGGCTTCATTGCAAGTATCTAATAACTCCAGTAAAGTTTTAGCATTGTTTGCTTTTACAATTTTCATAGAAAATATTTTGTAAATTTGACTCAATGCTAATTGTCTTTTATTTTCATATCTTTCATTTAATATTTCCCAACATTGATCTAAATTTTCCTCTTTTAGCGCGAATCCTCGATTTAATTTAGCTGCGTTTCCGCGCACTGAAGAATGTAAATATTGCAGTTTTTCAATTTTGGATTATTGATTATTCTGTAGAATTGTCGAATTAAAAATTTCTTTAAAAGAAATCCAATTTTCGGTTTCACCAAAAAATCGCGGAAGATCAAATTTGGGTAATTTAATAAGAGACGATTTACCATTTTTCTCATCTTTATTTTCCGCGTGAGTATCTGAATCGCACGCGTTTTGTCCTCTAACTCCACCAGTAAATCAAAAACCATTCCCTTATATCTAAAATACATATCCATATAATCCTCATTCTCTTTAGCGGATAAATTTTTAAATATTTCCGCGATTTCATGATCATACGATTGAACTTTGGTTTTTAATAATTTAACTTTAGATTGTTCATCTTTACTACACCCCTTTACTCTATCTCTAAAACTATCGATTTCCTTACATAAATTTTCAAATAATAAAACTTGCTTAGATAATTTCGGCATTTTAGAATATATAATTTTAAATACACATAACTGTAGGCCTTCGAATTACAGAACAAACATTCAAGAACAAAAAATAAATCATTTTAAGAATAAATGATTACGAATAAGAATAAGAATAAGAATATCAAATACATATTAAATATATATAATTTTTTTATATATATATAAATCATCGATAGCTCATGGCTCTAGTACGGACCAAAAACATGTTGAATAAATTAGAATTAGATTAATGGATAATGAATTTTAAGTTGCATAAATGCCATTCTTTATTGAAAACGAAACTTATTTTAGCATGCATAATATTAAGGAAAAACTAACTCACCTCTCTCCTGCATTTCCTGTGGTCGCTTGAAATACATTTTAGGCCACACAAATAAATAAAGATGAAATCCGATTGCTTACTATATTTGACTTTAATCATAAATTTTTCTTTGAGAATTTTTAGAACAAACCAGAATTTCTCAAGTATTTGAGCACAGATTTAAAACATTTCAAATATGTATAAAGGCATTTTTTATGCCTTGAATGAATTATAAATATAATACAGAATAGTACTTATTGTTTGAATAATATAACAAGTAATGAATATTTTACTGCGACTTCAGTACGAATGTTCGACGGGATATCACTCAAGAATCAAAGTACTTCTGTTTTTACGAATATGGTCAGAGAGCAAAAAACATAATAATAATAAAAAAAGAAGAAAAGAATGAAAGTTTGGTTTCTCTCTATGGTCACGTGATTGTCTATCACTGCTCGACTGTCGCCGTCCCCGCTCCCATTGAATCAACAAAACTATCTGTATATATCTGTGTATATGTGTATTCCTTATAAGTACTAGTCGTGTATTAATTTCCTGCAATTCATAAATACTAGCACCAAATTTCATGCAAGATGATTACATAACATATCGGAATTATTTTGTGTAACCCTGTAAATCAATTACCAATTTTAAACTCACAATTTTCCAGAAAAAAACATGCTTTTAAAATTCTAATAAAATTCCATTATACTTAATGGAATGTAACCATGCTAAAATACACTTGTAAGATATACCGACTATAGAGTGTAATAGTACGAAATTTTTTTACATATCCCAGAAAAGGAGCTACAGTTATTATATACGCCAATAATAAGAAAACACCTAATTAATTATAAATCATTAACATTTCACCCTAATTTGACTTCATTTGGATGATTACAGAATGTCATCTGAATTCTTTTGTGTGATCCCGTAAATAAATGATTTAGTCTATACATATCTTTTTTTTAGAATAAACATGCTTTTATATTTCTGTATAATGTATTTTAATTCCATTGTGTTACATGCACCATAAACGCGTTAAAAGGCGCTTAAATAAAAATTTGTCCATAGGATCTAATATCATGAAATTATTTTCTGTGTCTCTGTAAACGAACTTTATACATTGTACACATTAGCGAAAACTATTCAGCTTGTTGTACGTTTTTCATAAGTAATTATTCGAAATTTGACATAATTTGGATGATTACGTGATATTGTCCGAAAACATTTGTAATGTCGTGTATATTAATTATTAAGCCTGAGAGAAAGTATTTTTTGCAGAAAACATTAGTTTAAGTATTTTAGTAATGTACGCTAATTTTATTTTGTTGAATTAAAAGTAACGATAAAAAATTCGTTAAAATTCGTTTATACGAAATTCACCCCATAGGCCCCATTGTTTAGAGAAACTTTGGTGTGTCCTGTACACAGTCAATAAACAATATGGACATAACAATTTGCACAACTATTTCAATGCAGAGCCTAAACGTGTATAGCAATTTGCAAGTCGGTTGGAGGTTTTTTGCGGCCGCTATTGTGGTAGAAACAAACTCTGTCCATAGGCAGCTATTGTGGTAGAAACAAATTTTGTCCATAGGCTGCAATGATAAGAAAATCTTCGTGTGTCTCTGTACACGAACTGTAAATGGAATACACACCTAATTCTGTACATCTAATTCTATGAGGCTCATGAACATGTGTAGCAAAATGCAAGTGACTAGCGGGATTTTTGCCGCCACTACCGCGGGGCAGACAAAGAGACAAAAGCATTTCGAGTCCCCATTCTCAACATGAAGGCCTCCTTGGACGTATCGGCAATTATAAACACATAGGTTTTTTTTTGAAAATATTTTCCTTGTCAAAACAATTTAAAACAAGTCAAAAATATTTACCAAATTATAGAAGAATCACATATCAATATTCAGTCTTTTTAAGGAAAGTTTTAACTAGCCAACTTTATCAAGAAATTAGTCACAGATCACAGACTTTGTAACCAAATAATAAACAATCAGAGAAACATTTTCAAAGAAACATTTTTCAAAAACTGCACTTTTTTATTTGTTTTCGGCTCATATTGGCAAAAAAATATATGAATACAAAAACTATTTTCTATCTCTTGTAATTATCGTACGTATTCGATGTTATCCAAATATTGTGTAAATTGTTGGGTTTTCGCGAAAGAGACGTTTCTCATAAATGATCTTTTCCTTTATTGCAAAAAGAAATACCCTAAGATTATCGATTTGGTCTATACTTTATGATTGGTATATGTCTAAGCTTTTTTTAAAATTTCCTTTCTAACGATAAGGAGGATATCCATTTACACTTCTTGGAAGTTTGTCAAATCTATGTCTATTTCTGAAAATTGATATACAGTCTGATGAAAATATTAATAAAACAAATACTATAAATACTTTTATTCAATTATTTTTTCTGTATATATATATATTGTAAATGAAATATTCGAAAATTGTTATTCTAATAAAACATAAGAAAAATATTTTTTTTTCAATTATGTGTAATTACTAAAGTACAAATTTATCATTTGTACATTCATCAGAAATTCCACATTCTTTTTATTAATATGAAATTGAATAACGTGTCACAGAATATTTGCTGAAATAAATTTTATTTATTCAATTATAGCATTTTTCCAAAACATTTTCGAATAAAATAATTTACAATTAAAAATTAATTCGAAATTAATGTAAAATTCAATTTCACTGTATTTTTCACAACCCAAAACTCACAATAGCCATAAAATAATACGTTGTTCCCATACATTATTGATGAAATTTTTTCTATATTGATTCTTCTATATTTTATTGTATATTGATGAAATTTCTTCTTCCACCCATGGTGTTTTCTTAAATTTTATTATTTATCGACAAAACTCTGTTGTGATACTTTTTTTATATTCAAATTATTAATATTTTTAATATTTAATGATTAAAGAACATAATAACTTACTTTTGTGCAATATCTATAAGGAAATTCTTTCAAATTAAACACTACGTACTGGAATTACGAGAAATTTTAGATTGTAATTGCAGTTTAACTAAAAATTAGATTTTACCAATCGTGTATGTTGCTAAAAATTATAGATGTATATATAATGTAATTCAACTGTAGAACAGATGCAATATCTTCTCTTAAAGATTCCATTCCTAATGAAAACCGTTCTGGAATTAATTATTAATTCCATGTTCATCGTGCAATTTAGGTTACATTCGCCAAACTAGGAGGTTTTTAAAATATAGAATAAATGAGCACCGTCGTAATGTTCGTAATGAAGATATCTCCAAATCTTCAATTGCTTCCCACTGCTGTGCTCATGGTCATTGTTTTGATTTTTCTAAAACTAACATAATTTCAACTCTTGTCTCTTCTTCACATATGGATATGAATGAAGCTTTTTTCATATTTAAAAATTCGAAAAATCTTGTTAATGATATTTCTTCTACTTCGTTCTTGTTTGATGCTTGGAAATTACCCACATAAATTCAAATTCTGTTCAATTTTGATATTTTGGATATTCTTAGGTTTTGTTACATGTTTTAATCATATTTATTTATTTATTTTCTTGTATTATTTCATAATTCTGTTCCCACCACTATTTATATTTAAGTTGTGTTTATATATTTTTTCTTTTCTTTTGAAACGGTTTTGTGCGTTGCCGTTTTCAGTTCAGCACTCGTGTTTTCTTTGATCAAAGGGTCGTGTGTTCTTTCAACCCGAAACAGTTTTTGTGAGTTTATTGAAATTTATAGTGTTTATTCAAAGTTTTGTAATTATTAGTTTAAAATGACAGTTATGTGGTACTTTCTTATTATAGCATTGTTACAGTTATCTTCGAACAAAAAACATGTTCAAAAAAAAAAAAGATTGAAAATTTCTTAATAGCAAACATTTAACTTAATCCTTTATAACGTCAAGATTTATTAACATGTAGTATCATAATATTACAACAGGAATTTAAAAAAATAAAAAAATAAATATTAATTTAGATTGCTCACTTAAATTTCTAAAAATATATGCCACCATAATCCAAATAGTTCGCTTAATTTTTGATGATTCTGTGTGATTTGCCAATATTGCTCTCTTTAGAAAACATATTTATTCGATTGACTTTTGAAGGCATATTTAGTGTTGACTCTTATTTCTTAAACTGCATAAAACTGGAACATATAAAACTCATGGACCTATATTAATTTCGGTAGTAACAAGTTTTGTAATCAGTCATAGTGTGCAAAAATATTTCGAGTAAAAACATTTATCACCGACTCTTTACTGCATGAAAATATAACATAATATTCTCATTCTTTAGATTTTTTTCCTTTTTTTATTATTCGGGTGAAAATTAAACTAAAATAATAAATTTACATAATGCGATAACTATCATTTATTTCTTTTAGTTTCCCATCAAACTATAGGTATGGAGAACTTAGGTAATCGTGAAAATTTTCGACCTCGGTTTTTTGACTTTTCTACACGTTTTCAGGTGTGAGGAATCCAAAAATGACAAAATTTCTATGGTGTCTGTCTGTAGGGTGTCTGTTAGTGTGTTAGTGTGTTAGTGTGTTAGTGGGTTAGTCCGTTAGTTTGTTAGTCTGTGTACACGATATCTCAAGAACAAATCGTCGCAGAGAGGTCAGATCAGTTTTAAAATATTACTTTCGACACTGGCAAGAACCCTATTCATTTGCAACATTCGATTTTAAAAACTTCAGCAGTTATTTGAAATTTACGATTTTCTTAACATGGGAGAATAGGACAAAAATTCACTTAAACGTGCATTAAATGGAACCTTTTTACTGTAAAAATGTCAAACCAGTTTTAAAATATCAGTTTTGATGCCGGAATTAACATCAGTAACTATAAACATGCTACTTTGAAAATTTCGCAAGTTATTGGATATTTACGAATTTCTTAAAATGGCAGTATAGGGCAAAATTTCACATAAACGTCAATTTTGAGAGATATTTTCATCGTAAAGATGTCAGAATTCTTTTGAAATATTATTTAGTTCACTGGTATGAATATTAATCACTATGAATTTTCCAATATAAAGATTTCGTAAGTTATTGGAAATTTACGAATTTCTTAACATGGCAGAATAGAGCAAAATTTCACATAAACGTTAATCTTGAGGGATATTTTCATCGTAAAGACGTCAGACCACTTTCGAAATATTATTACGAAATATTATACGAATTATACGTATAATATTTCGAAATATTATATGAATTAAAAAATTTGTAACTTATTTGGAATTTACATAACATGTCAGAATAAGGCAAAATTGAGCATAAACTTCCGTTTTGAGGATTGTAAATACATTAGACAACTTCAAAATTACATTTATGATATTTGTTTGAACATGATTGAATACAAATATTCTAATAGGAAAATTTCGTAAATTATTCGTAATTTACGATTTTATCAACATAGCGAATTTGTAAATTTTTCATATAAATATGAATTTTGAGGATTATGGCATTGGAAATAGTAGCATGAAAACTAAACAACGGAATTGACCCTGATAAAATAAATTAATAGATTAGAATAAGATAAATATATCGAAGTGAACAGTGGATAGCCTATTAGGCGGGGATTTCATTCTGTCACTGTATCAAGCTTTGGTCAAATTCATTTCTTTTAACATGATTATAATATGTCTCGCACTACAAATTTCTGAGAACATAAATATGATGGGGAACGAGCATAGTCCACCTATGCCAACTAGTTTATTATTATTATTATTATTATTATTATAATTATCACTAATTTTTTTCAATATTTTTTTCTCAATATTTCTCAATATTTTTTTTTTCTTGGATGGCACCACATAAAAATCTCGTTAGTAAAATATATGAAAATATATATTACAAAACTTTTTCCAATGCTAAACATTTAAAATGTTAGCAAAATCTTCTGATATTTCAATTTAAGACATTCCGGTAATCCATCATAACATTATTATCCGTTTAACGAATTAGATGAGAGAATTATGTGTTTCTTCGAACTTCGAAACATCTACAGAAAACCGTACTACTCATTACCATAACCATCAGATTTTAAAATGTGTTATTAATGCTCGATCATGGCTGTTTAAAATATAATCTTCAGGGAAATTTTTGAACCTATGTTCTAAGGCACAAATTGATTACCGTAACAAGTGTCTTTTTAAGTAGAAGATTTGTTGTTGCAAGATAAATTTCTTTCACCTTAAGTGTTTCTGTGATAAAGATTTTTTTTCCCCCCCTGACTAATATGATTTTATAATGTAGACAATTTATGAGTAATAAAAAAGGAAATTTCAAAACGGTTTTTTTTTTTTTTTTTTAATTATGTACCTTTAAAAATAATAAATTATTAAAGCTATTAAAAGGGTAGACAAATGTGTAAAAAAAAAAAAAAAAAAAAAAAAAAAAAAGTCTAATAAATGTCTTTTTTTTTTTTTTTTTTTTTATATATATTACATAAGGATTTCACTGGTTTATAAATATATTATCAAAATGATTCGATATTTTAAACATTTAATTTGAGGTGTTTTATATACAGTGTAATATGTATGTTTCTGTCTAAAATGTAAAAACTTATAAGAAATATACAAACATTTAAAAATATAATTATTCAGAAATAAAGTAAAATAAATAGGATTTTAATGTAGGTTTCTATCAGGTAAACTTATATATTTTTTCAAAAATATAATACAAAAAAAAAAATAAAAGGTATAATTTTTAACTGGATATTTATTAAACATAAAAAATAATAATAATAAAAAAACAATAACAATAAATACTTCCCGATATAAATTTATGAAAAAAAAAAAAAAAAAATACACGTCCATAAATTTTTAACGTATCTTCATAAACAGTGTTGTTTTCTGCAAAGAAAAATGCTTAGTATACAAGAAAATTTTTTATAGATTTCAAAGTGACTATTACTTTTCACACATATTACATGAATTTTTTAATTTATTCATTACACTAGTGTTATAATTTTACATTTTGTTAGTATGCTTTTGAGCTTTTGTCGTATTATTACTTAGTATACAGAAATTACGTTAAAATATTTGATAATGGGGTTCCTTGAAGTTCTGAGATTAGTTTCTATAATATAAGAAAATATTGTTTTACCACATGTTTCTTGCAGTGGGGATGAGGAACAGTTTAGAGATTAAAATGTGCAAAATATTTTTATAATATTTTTATTATTATTTTTTTTTTTAATGTGTTTTACAGATTTTATTGTAATATATTTTTTAACCATTCGTGTTTTAGAAAATTAAAATATGTCATACGTAGAAAAATTAGTTATTATTGCTATTCTAGCCTCCATCTTTTGTAATTTTTATGTAAGTTATTATTATTTTTTTTATCATATCATTTCTTATATTATTTTGATATGCGTTATTAATAAATGAGAGAAATGTAAATTGGACATTCTGAGTATTATCCTCGAATCCTTTAATTTTATTTCACACAGTACATGGATATTTTTTCTTTGGCATTTTTAATATTTATAATCAATACATAATAGGTGTAAGGGAAAGTTCTATCCTTTTTGAAAACGTGCACTATTATGCGTTGTCGATTACCGACTGAAACCGGTTTAAAAAGTTAGGTTACAGAATGATTTACACAATGTTTTTCGTATTTGAGTTGTTTTTTCAAACTTGTAGAACTATCACTACGGGTGAAGGAAAAATGCACTTAAGACATTGTATGTTGTACGAGTTCCAAAAAGGGAATAACGCGATGGAGGCAACAAAAAAAGTTTGTGGCGTGTTTGGAGAGGACGCAGTAACAGCTCGAACATGCCAAAGATGGTTTGCAAAATTCGTTTGGTTGATTATTCTTTGAAAGATGAAGCCAGATCAGGAAGGCCATCAGGTGTCAATGACAAAGTACTACAGTATGATCAGGCCAAATCACACGTTAACTTCCACAGAAGCGGGCTTTAAGCTTGGAATTTACCAGATTTATCAGACTACTGCTTTGGATTACATTAAAAGGCTTAGTTTCGTGTCCAAACTGTCTGTTTGGGTATTACACAACAGCAGAACTTTCCTTTACATCTGATAAATTCCATAAAAATGAATAAAATTACGCATGTAAACTCAACTCTTCTAAAAAAACTGGTGCGTGCAGTCGGTAACAAAAGTGTCCGAACACTAGCAAAAATTTCTAAAAAAAAAAAAAAAAACGTACACTTCATACAGTTTTGTTAAATAAATCCTTGTCGAATCCTGTTCTTAGTTTCTAAGAACATGATTCGATAAGGGTTTATTTAACAAAACCGTATGAAGTGTACTTTTTTTACATAGGAATTTTTGCTAGTGCTCGGACACTTTTGTTACCGACTGTATATCATTTGTTCAGGGGAAATTAATTAAAAGTTTGTTTAGAAAATTTTAATTAACCCAATTTTTATTCTGTATTTTCTTGAATAAAAACTGATTTCCTTTTAACTGATTTAATAATATCAATTACGGTTACATGAAATTATGATTCTTTAAAATATCAGGTTATCGTAATTTTTAATTTTAAATGATTGCACTACTACTAATAATTACTATAGGTAAAATAAAGTACTACGATAAAGAAAAACTACATTTAAAAATTTTTATTTGGTTATTATCGGAAATGAAAAGTAATATACTTTATAAAAAATTACATTTTATAAATATTTTTAAGACAATGTTCAAGAATAAAGTTACAGACTTTAAAACTTCATTCCTTTAATGAGGCAATTATAAATTTTTGCAGCCTTATTTTTATGTATTTATTTTGTGCCATTTGCAAAGTGTATTTCAATATTAGAAACCATCTACGCCATTTTCTTTATTATCTATACATGTTTTAATTCATTTATATATATATATATATATATATATATATATATATATATATGTATGTATTCGAATGTATTGTTTAATTTTTCTGATGAAAAAACCTTCTTAGCCATTTCATATATTTTTCTATGCGATGCAAATAATTTTCATATAAAAATGAAGATTTATGTGAAGGATTAAAAAAGTGCTTTGAAAGAGATATTAAAAAAAAAAAATAGTTTACTCAAATATTATTATAGTAGAAATGATTAAGCTTCATTAATATTAAATGTAATTATATATATTAATATGTATATTTTTGAATTTATTGTTTAATTTTTCTATGATAACACTTTCTCAGTCATTTGATATATTTTGCTAAGCGATGCAATCTTTAACTTTTTTAATATTAAATTAAATTTTATGTTTTTTTTAAATACTTTACCAACAAAAATGAAGATTTATGTGAAGGGTTAAAAAAGTCCTTTAAAAGAGATGTTTAAAAAAAAAAAAAAATTCAACTTACTCAAATATTATTATGGTAGAAATGATTAAACTACTTTAATATTATATGTAATTATATATATTAATATGTATATTTTTGAATTTATTGCTTAATCTTTCTATGAAAACACTTTCTCAGTCATTTGATATATTTGGCTAAGCGATGCAATCTTTAACTTTTTTAATATTAAATTAAATGTTATGTTTTATTTAAATACTTTACCAACAGAAATGAAGATGTATGTGAAGGATTAAAAAAGTGCTTTGAAAGAGATATTAAAAAAAAAAAAAAAAAAAAAAAAAAAAAAAAAAAAAAATCAACTTACTCAAATATTATTATAGTAGAAATGATTAAGCTTCATTAATATTAAATGTAATTATATATATTAATATGTATATTTTTGAATTCATTGTTTAAATTTTCTATGAAAACACTTTTTCAGTCATTTGATATATTTTGCTAAGCAATTCAATCTTTAACTTTTTTAATATTAAATTAAATATTATGTTTTATTTAAATACTTTACCAACAAAAATGAAGATTTATGTGAAGGATTAAAAAAGTCCCTTGAAAGAGATGTTTAAAAAAATATATATATATAATCTTTTCAACTTACTCAAATATTATTATAGTAGAAATGTTTAAGCTTCATTAATATTAAATGTAATTATATATATTAATATGTATATTTTTGAATTTATTGCTTAATTTTTCTATGAAAACACTTTCTGAGTCATTTGATATATTTTTCTAAGCGATGCAATATTTAACTTTTTTAATATTAAATTAAATATTATGTTTTTTTTTTTTTAAATACTTTACCAACAAATATGAAGATTTATGTGAAGGATTAAAAAGTTCTTTGAAAGAGAGATATTTAAAAAAAAAATATTTTTTTTTTTCAACTTACTCAAATATTATTATAGTAGAAATGATTAAACTGCATTAATATTATATGTAATTATATATATTATGTATATTTTTGAATTTATTGCTTAATTTTTCTATGAAAACACTTTCTCAGTCATTTGATATATTTTGCTAAGCGATGCAATCTTTAACATTTTTAATATTAAATTAAATATTATGTTTTATTTAAATACTTTATCAACAAAAATGACAATTTATGTGAAGGATTAAAAAAGTCCTTTGAAAGAGATGTTTTAAAAAATATATATATATAATCTTTTCAACTTACTCAAATATTATTATAGTAGAAATGTTTAAGCTTCATTAATATTAAATGTAATTATATATATTAATATGTATATTTTTGAATTTATTGCTTAATTTTTCTATGAAAACACTTTCTCAGTCATTTGATATATTTTGCTAAGCGATGCAATATTTAACTTTTTTAATATTAAATTAAATATTATGTTTTTTTTTTTAAATACTTTACCAACAAATATGAAGATTTATGTGAAGGATTAAAAAGTTCTTTGAAAGAGATATTTAAAAAAAATATATATATATATATTTTTCAATTTACTCAAATATTATTGTAGTAGAAATGATTAAACTGCATTAATATTATATGTAATTATATATATTATGTATATTTTTGAATTTATTGCTTAATTTTTCTATGAAAACACTTTCTCAGTCATTTGATATATTTTGCTAAGCGATGCAATCTTTAACTTTTTTAATATTAAATTAAATATTATGTTTTATTTAAATACTTTATCAACAAAAATGACAATTTATGTGAAGGATTAAAAAAGTCCTTTGAAAGAGATGTTTTAAAAAATATATATATATAATCTTTTCAACTTACTCAAATATTATTATAGTAGAAATGTTTAAGCTTCATTAATATTAAATGTAATTATATATATTAATATGTATATTTTTGAATTCATTGTTTAAATTTTCTATGAAAACACTTTTTCAGTCATTTGATATATTTTGCTAAGCAATTCAAACTTTAACTTTTTTAATATTAAATTAAATATTATGTTTTATTTAAATACTTTACCAACAAAAATGAAGATTTATGTGAAGGATTAAAAAAGTCCCTTGAAAGAGATGTTTAAAAATATATATATATATATAATCTTTTCAACTTACTCAAATATTATTATAGTAGAAATGTTTAAGCTTCATTAATATTAAATGTAATTATATATATTAATATGTATATTTTTGAATTTATTGCTTAATTTTTCTATGAAAACACTTTCTGAGTCATTTGATATATTTTGCTAAGCGATGCAATATTTAACTTTTTTAATATTAAATTAAATATTATGTTTTTTTTTTTTTTAAATACTTTACCAACAAATATGAAGATTTATGTGAAGGATTAAAAAGTTCTTTGAAAGAGAGATATTTTAAAAAAATATATATTTTTTTTTTCAACTTACTCAAATATTATTATAGTAGAAATGATTAAACTGCATTAATATTATATGTAATTATATATATTATGTATATTTTTGAATTTATTGCTTAATTTTTCTATGAAAACACTTTCTCAGTCATTTGATATATTTTGCTAAGCGATGCAATCTTTAACATTTTTAATATTAAATTAAATATTATGTTTTATTTAAATACTTTATCAACAAAAATGACAATTTATGTGAAGGATTAAAAAAGTCCTTTGAAAGAGATGTTTTAAAAAAAATATATATATAATCTTTTCAACTTACTCAAATATTATTATAGTAGAAATGTTTAAGCTTCATTAATATTAAATGTAATTATATATATTAATATGTATATTTTTGAATTTATTGCTTAATTTTTCTATGAAAACACTTTCTCAGTCATTTGATATATTTTGCTAAGCGATGCAATATTTAACTTTTTTAATATTAAATTAAATATTATGTTTTTTTTTTTTAAATACTTTACCAACAAATATGAAGATTTATGTGAAGGATTAAAAAGTTCTTTGAAAGAGATATTTAAAAAAAAAATATATATATATATTTTTCAATTTACTCAAATATTATTGTAGTAGAAATGATTAAACTGCATTAATATTATATGTAATTATATATATTATGTATATTTTTGAATTTATTGCTTAATTTTTCTATGAAAACACTTTCTCAGTCATTTGATATATTTTGCTAAGCGATGCAATCTTTAACTTTTTTAATATTAAATTAAATATTATGTTTTATTTAAATACTTTATCAACAAAAATGACAATTTATGTGAAGGATTAAAAAAGTCCTTTGAAAGAGATGTTTTAAAAAATATATATATATAATCTTTTCAACTTACTCAAATATTATTATAGTAGAAATGTTTAAGCTTCATTAATATTAAATGTAATTATATATATTAATATGTATATTTTTGAATTCATTGTTTAAATTTTCTATGAAAACACTTTTTCAGTCATTTGATATATTTTGCTAAGCAATTCAAACTTTAACTTTTTTAATATTAAATTAAATATTATGTTTTATTTAAATACTTTACCAACAAAAATGAAGATTTATGTGAAGGATTAAAAAAGTCCCTTGAAAGAGATGTTTAAAAATATATATATATATAATCTTTTCAACTTACTCAAATATTATTATAGTAGAAATGTTTAAGCTTCATTAATATTAAATGTAATTATATATATTAATATGTATATTTTTGAATTTATTGCTTAATTTTTCTATGAAAACACTTTCTGAGTCATTTGATATATTTTGCTAAGCGATGCAATATTTAACTTTTTTAATATTAAATTAAATATTATGTTTTTTTTTTTTTTTTAAATACTTTACCAACAAATATGAAGATTTATGTGAAGGATTAAAAAGTTCTTTGAAAGAGAGATATTTTAAAAAAATATATATATTTTTTTTCAACTTACTCAAATATTATTATAGTAGAAATGATTAAACTGCATTAATATTATATGTAATTATATATATTATGTATATTTTTGAATTTATTGCTTAATTTTTCTATGAAAACACTTTCTCAGTCATTTGATATATTTTGCTAAGCGATGCAATCTTTAACATTTTTAATATTAAATTAAATATTATGTTTTATTTAAATACTTTATCAACAAAAATGACAATTTATGTGAAGGATTAAAAAAGTCCTTTGAAAGAGATGTTTTAAAAAAAATATATATATAATCTTTTCAACTTACTCAAATATTATTATAGTAGAAATGTTTAAGCTTCATTAATATTAAATGTAATTATATATATTAATATGTATATTTTTGAATTTATTGCTTAATTTTTCTATGAAAACACTTTCTCAGTCATTTGATATATTTTGCTAAGCGATGCAATATTTAACTTTTTTAATATTAAATTAAATATTATGTTTTTTTTTTTAAATACTTTACCAACAAATATGAAGATTTATGTGAAGGATTAAAAAGTTCTTTGAAAGAGATATTTAAAAAATATATATATATTTTTTTTTTCAATTTACTCAAATATTATTGTAGTAGAAATGATTAAACTGCATTAATATAATATGTAATTATATATATTATGTATATTTTTGAATTTATTGCTTAATTTTTCTATGAAAACACTTTCTCAGTCATTTGATATATTTTGCTAAGCGATGCAATCTTTAACTTTTTTAATATTAAATTAAATATTATGTTTTATTTAAATACTTTATCAACAAAAATGACAATTTATGTGAAGGATTAAAAAAGTCCTTTGAAAGAGATGTTTTAAAAATTTATTTCATTCAACTTAGTCAAATATTTTATAGTAGGACTGATTAAACTGCATTAATATTATATGTAATTAAAATTTATAACATTTAAATTTATTTGTAATTTTTTCAATAAAATATTAATTTTCTGTACTTATAATTTAATTATTTCAGAGCGATGGCTAGAAAAAAAATTGTTATTATGTTTCGTTAGTAAACGATTCTAAAACAAAATGTTTCAGTTGAAATTCGGGTATAGTTATCTCCATAATCGTAGTTCTTAAATAACAGAAGTCTCGTTCACTGGACAAGTACATGGAAATGGCAGGATAAGGTATTTTCGCAAGGAATGGGAACTAGGATCTAGGACATCTTACTAACGAGAAAGAGGCTGACGAATGCAATGGTTATACACATGAGATTTTAAGTGATTTTAATGAACATTCTCTTGTTTTTATTTATCAAATGATAATAAGAATTAGTAAATAATAAAAAAATCATGTAAACATACAACGTGGATATTAAGTATCTGGAAAAATATTGAGGAGCTTTTATGGACTGCCCACTTCATTATAACCACTTTCTCGTTGCTGTAATGCTTTTAACTTTTAATATTATTTAGTGAAATAATTTGCATTTACTCAACGATTAGTTTTTGAGCGTTCAATTAAAGCAAAATCTATTACATAAATAAATTAAAATGTTCCGTGATTATTTTTCAGTGCGGCGCCTCAATGTTTTTACTATTTAAGTCACTAAAAACTCACAAAATCATCCCAAACTTTTGGAGCTCAAGAACGCCAGAAAACGAAAAGATGCAACAAGGTCTTTGTTTATGGTTTGGCTGAAATTTGCAACAATGGGAAATCTCAACTGTATTTATTTATTTATTTATTTATTTTTAAGTAATTGAAAAGTTTATCAAAAGGATGATTTAGAGAAATCTGTACTTCCATGGAAGCAAAATCACCCAGCTAAGATCCTTCACCAAGTCTGTGCTCTAGCCCATGGAGTCAAATCAACGTTTGTTTTTAATCAATGTCAAAGTGACAAGGTATCTGACCAAAAATCTGTGTTCTTCTAACAGCTCTGATTTGCATCCAATGGATTTTTCAGTGAGTGGATTCTTAGAAGAACAATTGTGAACACAGAAAATCATACATTGGATAGACTCAAGAAAGCCCTTAGCAAAATATAGGATGAATCAGATCCAAACTACTTGCGCCGCATCGTCACCCCTCTTCCGAAGAAGATTGCAGCTTGCAACAAAGCCGATGATCGCCATTTTAAAAACTCATAGTAAAAAATAATGACATTACTTGTTGCAAAAATAGAAGCTTTAAATTCGTTTGTCATTTCACTAATTACTTGTTATTAAATACTTTTTCCGGATTCTTAATAGACATCCTGCAGTGAGCATCGAAACGGGCACAGCCTGCTAGTTAATAATTATAAATAATATAAAATAAAACATTTTACTTTTCTACATTTACATTTTCCATAACGTTTAGAAAATGCATTTAAATATACTATTATAATTTCCTTTGGATTATTTTTTATATCTTTCATATATTTATAACAAATGAATTTTAAATATTTAATAATTAACCAATAATGAAAGTATAAATATTATTGGAAGATGACTTATAAATACTTAATAATGCATTGAAAATATTTATATACTTATTAATTAATTAATAGTTAATACTTAAATTTGTACGAAGATAAATTTATTTTTACATAAATTTCTGTTTTTTTTTTTTTTTTTAAGCTTTAGAAAGCACAATATTTTATGCAATTTAAATTCCCATTGGCAATTTATTTAAGTAATTATCAACAGTAATAACACGATTCTATTTAGTTAAAGATTTTTTATAAAAAAAAAAAAAAAAAAAAAACAGAAAATACAATTATTTATTGAATAATGAATACTGAATATTTAATTAATAATATTTAAATCAAAATAATTACTTTTTGATGAATTACTGTTTAATGTTTCGATGATTTATCGAAAACATATAAACATATAGTTTTTTTTTTTTTTTTTTTTTTTTTTTTTTTTTTATGTAACTTTTTACATTAATATATATATATTATTTGCTGCTTCCACTATCTTTTCATTACTATCTTTATCAAACATTATAAGAGTTATATCTTTTATTTTCAAATGCAAAAGATAAAACAATAATAATAATAAAAAATTAATTAAACGTATCATATACATTTTTCATGTAAATTCTATTTTCTTGTTTTACTTATTTATTTATTTATTCCTTACAGAATACATACATAGGTTATAGACGGGAATTATATGAAGGCAATGAATTTTTTTTTTGAAAGATTAAAGATAAATAGTCTTTTAATTTAATGTCATTAGATTATCTCGTGTTCAGTATTGAAGAAAAAAAGACATAAAAACTACTCCTGACAATAAATTCCAGATTTATTTTGACAATGAGCTTTATTTAAAATTGATTTTAATTGTTCTATACAAGATTGATGAATGTTTAAATCATTAAATATTGCATTACGGTAAAAAATACCATACTAGTGAATCACAGATAATCGGTTTTGTCTCCGTGATCCTTTTTGATATTTAAATAGCACAGATATTTTTAGTACTTTTTAATCATATTGGAAAACATTTAAATCAGTGCTCCATTTTTTTGTCTTTTTTCTTTTTTTAAAACTAATACTTTATTCTTTTCCAAAAAATTACTGTCTTTTCTAAGGGATGCTCTTCTGATTAAATTTAAACATCTGAACATTATTAATAAAAAATAAATAAAATATCGTTAGTAACAATTATTCTGTGTGGTGTCAGAGTAAAAAGTACAATCTTCAGGCATCCTAAACATTATATTCACTTTACACACACACACACATATATATTCAGAATTTAAAATTCCAATTTTTAATTCATGAATTCTCTCCCCCCCCCCTTTTTTTTTTTTTCCTTTTATCGGATCTCTTTGCTAATTTTATCCTTTTATCTTCTCTATAAAATGTTGACTGTTTCTACTACTTTAATGGTTTTTGCAAACTATTATCTCATCGTTAGGCTTATGTGTTATGTTTTTTCCATTTCTCTTCTGTGTAAGCACTTTAACTTGTTTTTAACTTATCATTGGAACTCAAATTACGTTATCACCATGACAGTAATTTTATTCGAAATAAATCTCATTTAAAATTTAATTATATGTCGGTATTTCCATGTATCTTTTTCTTTGCTGAGTGTTACAAAGGTATAAAGTTATTCAAATTATATATATATATATATATATATATATATATATATATATATAATTATTGATATACATTCATTTTAAGTAAATGTTTATTGAAAAGTAACTATTATTATATAAGACGGTCTTCAACAAATGCAACTAATCTGGCATGGTCCTATTAAAAGAATGAGAGATGAAAGATCGTTTTTAACTATAAAATAAATAAAAAAAAGTAAGCGAGGATGACCAAGAAAAAGCTTGATTGATGATATCAAAAAGCTATGAGAGGTAAGGGTTTGGAAAAATAATGGAATTTGGACCGGAACTTCTAGAATAAACTTCTTGTAGATTTTGTTGGAATGCGACACTTGACGCCATGAACCAAGCATATATGGAAAAAGTAATTCAATAACGTTAAACAATTAATTCTTTAGATTAAATATATGATCAAATTAATGTAATAATAAATTGCACGTAATACTCTGTGATAACCAAAATTCAACTAATTTGAATTGTATTTTTTAATACAGTAGGAGATTTTTAAATATTTATTTATTTTTTCTAAACGGACGCACACACATGTATATACAAATCCATTAAAATCTAGATAAAAATATACATTTATTTTTTTGTTCTATCAAGAGTCACTTTTCAATTATTCAACAATTTTTATTCAACAATTATTTTCAACAATTTTATATTCAACAATAATTAAATTCATATTTGTAATGTGACAGTTTTTGAAATTATACTATAAATTTATACTTAAAATATTATTCACAGAAATATTACTCCTTTTAGAGCAATTTATTTGTATTAGGGATATTAAAAAAAAAAATAAGAATTATTCTCACAGTTTTTTTTTTTTTTTTCAATTTTGTCTGTTTAGAATGCATAACGTATTCTTTAATTAAAAATAAATAAATAAATAAATAAATAAAATAAAATATTTTACTAAAAGAAAGAAAATATGTTTTCTAAGCTTTAACCTGGTTGTCTCAAGCAATTTTTAAATATTACATAATTCATATTAGTATAATCTGTTTTAATTATACTTTTACACTAGCCAGTTTTCATCTCTTCACTGGCTACTAAATTTTAATAAATTCTGAAAACTGTATTTCAATGAAAAGTATCGAAAGAAAGAAAAGGGAAAAGAAAGCAAAAGAGAAAAATTAATAAAATGAGGAAAATAATTAACACGCAAGAAAAAAAAATAATTATTATTATTATCATTGAATTTGCTCAAAATCTAGATTTTGTGTACCTGTTGCCTTCTACAGAGACTTTACAAGTCGCCCTATGTCAAGTCGAGATCCCCACTGCTTGCAGCATACCAAGCGCGAGCAGAAACAAATATATTAATGCACGAATGCCTTCCACAGCGTCTTTCCTGTCTGTACTATAAAAGGACCTGATTCCCCGTGCGTGTGGTAGCGCTCTACCAACGGGCTGTGCTCGCCCTCTTGTGAGTACTCTTTTTAATTTTGCAGCTACGAAAGTAAATTTTCTTTACCATTCTCACACATTTCTTCGCATAGTTTATTTTATATTTTAATGTATTAACATTTTTAATATATATATATATATATGTGTGTGTGTGTGTGTGTGTGTGTGTGTGTATACATTTATTTAAAAAAAAAAAATTATTCATGTATATAAAATTTTATATATTTCTCACAAGAAATGTCGTCAAACTATTAGGTTTAAGACGTTTTGTAAAAATATCATTTTACCTACATCTTATTGATTATTATTATTGTTGTTATTTTCTTTCATTTGGAGAAATTACGTATTTCTTTTTAGTTTTAACTTACGAAATACGTTATTCACTAAAACAATTACATGACAAACCATTATATTTATATATATATATATATATATATATATAAATATACTATTTCGTTGCATACTACTGTCTTTTCCAATTATATATAATTGAGTTATTCTAAACAGAACAAAACAAAAAGTAAATAAAATAAAATGAAAGGGTAAGTTTCTAATATTTTTTATTTATTTATTTATTTAATTTTTAAATATTTATTCATTTTCCTTCTTCTACTATTACTACTACTATTATTATTATTCTATTATTATTTATTTATTTATTTATTTTGTGACGCTGAAAATATCTTATATTTGGACTTTCAAGAGTCATTTCTAAATTTTTACTGACATGACAGAAAAAAATAAGTTTATTTTTTGAATGACAGCTTAATTAATTACTTGAAGCTAATAATAAACAATGTATGCAAGACTAAAAATACAATTATGTTTGTCAGCGCTTATATGTATATATATATATATATATAGTATAGAAATTTCTTTTGTAATTTAGAGAGTCTTTGTTTTCGGAATGTTTTGTAAATGTTTTCGAAAAATTTAAAGTAAACGATAGATAGACTATAATTAATTTTTATTATGATGTACAAATATTAAGAAAAGAAAAAAAAATGTGTGTATAGAAATTATTTTCATAAATCGGAAAAAAAAAGGCATGATAACAATTTTTTTATAAGTTGTAAAATTTATTACTTTATTTTTAATAACTTTCTATGTTTAAAGATGTTTTCTTTGTTTCTTTGTTGTATCTGAAAAAAAAATTGATTAATATTTGATCACGGTTATAATTATGAATTTGATACATTATAATATAAAAAAATTTTCTTCCTATACCTATATAGTGTACAAATGTGCATACAAAAAAAAAAAAAAAATCATCTAATATTTATGCAAAAAAATATTCAATAAACTTTTCGGAAATTTTTGCAAATAAATAGAAAGATAGTGAATAAATAGTGTATATAAACATAAAGTTATTGATTAATCAAAGCTTTATCAAATCTCATTTTTAAATCTCATTTAAAATTCATTTAAAAAAAAAATAGAGAAAGAATTAACGTTTATTTTACTAAGTAAAGTCAGGATAATTACACAAAATTTTCCATTAAATTAACAAAAAATTTCTGAAATTCTGTTTAAATCTTATTTCAATTTTATAAATTATGTTAAACTTTCTAAGAATAAACTTTTATTCTGCTATGTGAAGTAATTGTTATTAGTTCCCCATCATACTATAAGTATGGGGAACTTAGGTATTCGTGAAAAATTTCGACCTCGGTTTTTTGACTTTTTTATACGTTTTCAGGTGTGAGGAGTCCGAAAATGACAAAATTTGTATGGTGTCTGTCTGTAGGGTGTCTGTTAATGTGTCAGTCCGTTAGTGCGTTCGTTCGTTAGTTTGTTAGACTGTTAACACGATATCTCACGAACAAATGATCGCAGAGAGGTCAGATCAGTTTTGCAATATTACTTTTGACACTGGCAAGAACCCTATATATTTGCAACATTCGAATTTACGATTTTCTTAACATGGGAGAATAGGACAAAAATTCACTTAAACGTGCATTAAATGGAAACTTTTTACTGTAAAAATGCCAGACCAGTTTTAAAATATCGGTTTTGATGCCGGAATGAACATCATTAACTATAAATATGCTACTTTGAAAATTTCGCAAGTTATTAAAAATTTACGAATTTCTTTACATGGCAGTATAGGGCAAAATTTCACATAAACGTTAATTTTGAGAGATACTTTCATCGTAAAGATGTCAGACTACTTTTGAAATATTGTTTAGAACTCTGGCATGAACATTAATGACTATGAATTTTCCAATATAAAAATTTCGTAAGTTATTGGGAATTTACGAATTTCTTAACATGGCAGAATAGAGAAAAATTTCACATAAACGTCAATCTTGAGCCCTATTTTCATCGTAAAGATGTCAAACCACTTTATAAATATTATTTTGGATACTCGCATGAATATCATAGACTATGATTTTTTCAATTTAAAAAATTCGTAAGTTCTATGGAATTTACGATTTACTTAACATGACAGAATAAAGCCAAATTGAGCATAAACTTCCATTTTGAGGACCATAAGTACATTAGACAACTTCAAAATTAAATTTATGATATTTGTTTGAACATGATTGAATACAAATATTCTAATAGGAAATTTTCGTAAATTATTCGTAATTTACGATTTTATCGACGCAGCGAATTTTTAAATTTTTCATATATATATGAATTTTGAGGATTATTGGATTGGAAATCATGATAAATTTAACTTTTAAAAATTTCAGTGTGTAATGATTTTAAAAGATAAAACTTAATTTAAAAAAAAAAAAAAAAAAAAAAAAAAAAGATAGCGTTTGTAATTAATTTTTTCTTTAAAAATTCTTTTCTCTTTCTTTCTTTTTTTCTTTTATTTATTTATTTATTTATTTATTTTTTTTTTTACTTGTGAGGATTATTTAAATCGCACACTTATTGGTTAAAAAAAAATTAAAATTAAAATTAAAAATTAAACTTAAATGCGATTAATCATACGTAACCTTCTCATTGTTATACCAATCTTTATGGACCTTAATGTAAACATTTACATAAAATATTAGAATAAGGACGATCCTATAGCTATTTACTTTTCATTTACAACGAAACTATTTTTTTTAAGTATTAATTTCTCAAACATACTTCTCAAAATTAATCATGTATTTCTATTAATTAAAAATTACATTTTAGCATAACTAATTAATTAAAAAAAATTAAATTCTTTGATAATTATCTTCGCAGGGACGTTAATATTTTACTTTTGAAAGCACACGCACTTAAATACTTATAATTATCAATAATGACTATTTTTATGAAATTGTTACAAGAGAAAAATTACTTATTCTCTTGTTATTGGCATCACTAGCAGTGTTAAAGCTATATGAAAACGAACGTTCTCATTATTACAAAAGGTTATTGAATCCAGAAACGTTCATTTTATTTAAACAAATATAAATATGGTTTATAATGGTAATTGTAAAATTATTTTCCGTTTAATAAACTCATATATTTAATTTTCTTTTCTTTCCTTTTTTTTAAAAAATATTTGGGGAAAAATTTGAAGCCATTCTATAATATTCTCATTAACGATGAAATAGAATTAATTATAAAATTTTTTCGCGTATTTTAAAACATTCTCTTATATCATTAAAAGGGTGCAGTAAAAAAAAAATAATAAAAATTAAAAATAAAATAAAATAAAGTGACTCTCAAAATGTAATAACGACCAAAAGTTGTCTTTTAGATTGAATAAGAAAAATACCAAGTTTCAGAATTTTGAGAATATAAACTGATGGTCCTCTTTTGCTCTACAATGTTAAAAATTTGTATAAATTGATTATTTATATATTTTTTGTAATTTATTATGTAAATGTCTCTCATTATATGTTATAGCAAAACAACAACAACAAAAAGTTTATATAGTTTATATAAATGTTACTTAAGTGCTGTGTAAAATAACTGTATCTTGGGGAGGTCTACAGGTGGAACAAAAATGTCATAAAATTTTAAGAATTGGGATTTTAACATTATTTTTAAGGCATAATTAAATTATTTCTAAATATAAAATAACGATAAACTATACAAATACATATTTATAAGTGCAAATGTATTGTACAGTGTTTGAAATCTTTTTACTTCAATTTTTACTTCCATTATCCTACTACCGTAGGTAATGGAAGTATTGTATTCGGTCCTAAAATTCGATGCCGAGTTTTCACCTGATTTACACGTCTTAAGGCCTCATGCGTCCAAAAAAGTAGTTTTCAGCAATTGGTCAGTATGTGTGTATGTACGTATGTATGTGTGTATGTACGGAATTTTCTGGCTATCATATCTTCGAAATTAATAAATATAGAACTACGAAACTTCACATCTGATACAGGTCTGATTTTGGTGAAAATTGGAAAACCGGAAGTGGGTTATCGGAAACCGGAAATGGGACCTTAAGTCCGTATCTCAAAAATGCCTCTCACGATTTTCTTCAAAGTTGCTACATAAACGCTCTATTAGATGCCCATTGGAATGATATAGTTGGTTAGTTCAAGAGAATTTATAGGCGTCCTGTATAAATAGCTCAATTTTAGTTCTCGCAAGTGTGTTCTTTAAAAAACTTCTTTACGGAATTTTTTCAAACTTGCCATAGTAACTCCCTTTTAAATATCCTTTTGTATGTATTTATTGTTTTCCGGTCAATAATTGAGTATACCAAGTTTTAGTAAAAGTTGGTATCTCAAAAACGGCTCTAACGATTTTCTTGAAAATTGTTTCATTAATCCATTTTATATACCCTTTCTCATGTATTACGTGGCTATTACAGGAATATTAACGGTCATTTTCATTAGGTAGTTCTGTTTTAGATCTGGGATATTGGTGTTTAAAAAAAAATGCATATAATACGTGTGATAGTGGATAATGGAAGTCGTGTGGCTGTTTCACACCAGATTTTTTTATAGTATTACCTTGTAATATTCATATGCAATTAAATAAGACGAATGTCATTGCTTGTAAATGGTGGTATGAAAATATTTTTTATATTGTAGTAACGGTACCGATAATTGTCATTTACTGGTTGTGCAAAATTTTAATCATATAGGAGAGTATCTTAAATGTCCACTACACCAAACAAAGATATAAAAAGAGATCAAAGAATTGGTCACCGGAAAAACGTTTTGCTTATCCAGTTACAAGTTGCATTTTTTTAACAGTGTAACTTGTGTAACGAACTTTATTAACTGATTAATTAATACCCGCAGTATCATAATTTAAAAATTGTTTTCAAGAAACTGGAGCAATTATTTATAAATTAATACATTTATTCGAAATTTTATTTCTGAATAGTTCATGGAGAATGACAAAATGTAAATTATTTACAATTAGATTACGGAAATTATAATTAAATGTGATTGAAACTTTATAGAAAATTGTGTAATACAAATTTTATTAAAATTGATGACCCATTTAAAAATCAATTTAATACGCTTTCAAGATCATATTTTTCCCTTGATTAATTATAACAATAGCTAAAAAATTATACACCTAACTGTACGCATATAAATAAAATTAAAACTCTTGCTTCAATAAAATATCCAAAAAATATGACGGGAGTTCCAACACCTTTAATAAAAAACATAGATTTTTTTTTTTTTTTTTTTTACTATGAAAAGAAAAAAAAAATGTTTTTTATCATGACAAAATAAATAATTGTATTGATTAGCATAACAAAATATGAACAAAAATAATCGTATTCATGAGCAATTTGTTGTCAAGACGAAAAAGGACATATATCAATGTAATTGCTTTTTGTCCAAAATAAATTCCTTAATCTTTATTGAAAAATCGATATTATACTGCGAAGGAAAAGGAATCAGTGAAAAATAATAACAATGCTTATGAAAATTACTTCCATCTTGAAATATCGTACTTTCGCCTTTAAAAAATAAACAAATACGTGTAATATTTAGATACTCGTATAATGTCCAAATTAAACAATGTCATTTTAAAGATAATATATCACTTTTTTTCTTTTTTTTTTTCTTTAATAATCATTTTTAAATCATTGCAAAACCCATGATTTTATAAATGTAATGTTTAGATATAATTTCCAATTCAAACCATGTCATTTTAAAGATAATATATCACTTTTGTTTTAATAATCAGTTTTAAATCATTGCAAAACCCTGATTTTATTAATGTAATATTTAGATATAATGTCCAATTTAAACAATGTCATTTTAAAGATAGTATATCACTTTTTTTAATATAATCATTTTTAAATCATTGCAAAACCCTGATTTTATTAATGTATTATTTAAAGAAAAGCCCATATACCCAATTGTATATATATATATATATATATATATATATATTGTACGAAAATACTTATTTACTCGTTAAATAATTTTAATAATTCAACTACATTACGTAAGTTTAGAGTTACAACGCTGTATTGAATATCCATATTTTATATTGTTAATTAGCTAATCTAAATACGAATTGCTATATTAACTGTAAATAATTTATTTGCAATATTATACAGAATTTTACGTATGTAAGTACTATAAATTGAACTATTTTGCTGCTTTTATATATATATATATATATATATATATATAACCTCATACATACACGCATACATAATAATAAGGTAAGATATTTAAAATTTAAGCATTTACATTACAAGTTTAGTAATTTTCAATCATAGAAAATTTATGCAAACACATACATGTACAAATATATGTATGATGAATTTTCCATTTTTCTGGTAGCAACTATCTATAAACCTATAACAAGCTTAAGTAATCCCTTGCATAATTTTAAGGTCATGAACAGCGAGCTTTTTTACGTGATTAAAAGTAGTCTTGTACATTTATAAATATTTTTCAATATTTTGTTTTATTCTATCCATTGATTGATAAAGTAAAGAGAAATTTTCAAATACCATTAAAATAATAATAATAATAATTTAATAACAATAAAACGCCTTATTATATTGTCTTCACTATAATGAAAATGCACGGTATTTCACTTGACTTTATTTTGTGTTAACATACTTATCTAGCTCTCTAATTATGTACAAGCAGAATTATTAAAGTTATCACATGGAGAGTTAAAAGCACTTTTATTTTACAAAGGCACTTATTTTTAATAATTTTACTTCCCAATTCTAGTAAACTATTTTTAAAAGCGATTTTTTGGTTTATCAGAAATTATAATAAATATTAGTTTGAATAGTGTTTTTATAGTATATATTTACATATATATTCTATCTAGACTGTTTCTGTAATGTCTCGCTCTTGATACCTCCGTGGTGGTTTATTCATAGGGCTTAGGAGGTTTAGTCATAGGAGGTTTATTCACAGAACTTAGGAGGATCTTCGAAGACGGAAACTAAGAAGTTTCCGGCTTCGAAGATCCTCCTAAGTTCCATATTCCAAATTGTAAAACAACCTATGTTTCCCCCTCATCTCTTACTACGAATCCAGTTACAAATTCAAATCCTGACATCACCTTGGGGATATATTACAAGTCTTTCTCGATTTTTCTCTTTGAAATTCCTCCTAGAGTTTTTTCAAGAATCTTCTGGGGTCCCAAGTTTCCATTTCCAACTTTTTCTGACTTTTCCTCACAAGAGAAGGCTGCTCAAGATTTTTTTTTTCCATGGACTTTAACATTAAAAAAAAAGTTTCTTCTTCTACCTGCTGAATTATGTTTTCTAGCTTCTAAGAAGTAGAATTTATAGCTATGAATATTTTATTTTTCAATCCTGAACAATTTTTCTGAACATATTAAAATGTAGAAAAAACACTTCCATAAATTATATATATATATATATATATATATATATATATGTATAAACAGAATAAGCTTCTATTTGATTATTGGTAGCTCTATATATTTTATAAGTTACGTACACACTTTTACAATATTATTGTTATTTTAGGTGTCCCTGTAAAAAATATATATATATATATACATATATATCGTTCATGTTATATGCCACACGAATCGCGCTTTTATTCTTATAAAAAATGTATGTTTATTTCATTTTGCTCCCAAACAACACATCTTCTCCGAAAGGCAACCTCAAGATGTCCTGTGGATAGAAGGGAAATCCTATGGGCTTACTCAGGATGTTCTGTGGAAAAGTGTGTTACTAGGGCAGGCTATAGAGTGAACTGTATCTTACAAGACTTTCTCCCTTAGACATAATGAATTTAATTTTTTGGATATTTTAGTACAATAACCATTTGTTTTATCTCAATGAAAAGTTCAGTGTAGTATGAATGTCTCAATGAAAAGTTCAGTATGACACTAATTTAGGATACCGAGCATGGACCTGCTGCTGATTGCTTTTGAGAAACCGAAGCAACAGACAGACAGACACTCAACACATACACTTATATAGATCGACACACAGGACAACATCTAAAAGTCTGAATTTTTGAATTAGCGGAACTTTGAAACGTATAATTGTAACAAAAATTTGACCTTCAAACAATACTTCCTCTACTTTATAAATAGGAAAGGTAATTATTAAAGTGTACAACAACTATTTTAGAATACTATTACAGTACAAATAATTCATTCAAAACAAATTACTATGCTTTAAAGGGTGAGGTTTATTTTCATTTTTATTATATTTTCCATAACAAGAACAATAAGCTTTTCGTTAAAATAATCTGGGGCTTCTTTTTAGATTCTTAACTACATCAATCATGTCTACGAAGAGATTTTCAGAAGTTAAATGGTGATTTCATATGTTACTTTAAATTTAGAAACACAAACAACAACAAAAAAGAAATACAGGCTTTTACTCCCAAAATACGATTTTAAAAATGCATTATTAATGTAAGATTTATAATGTAAGTTTAATAATTTTTCTTGAAGTATTTTTTTTTAAACTTGGGTTATGAGATATAAATTGATTACCATAATAAGTTTAACAAAATTCTGTGAAACACAATTTTTTTTCTCCTTATACAAAATTTAATTCCTTAAAATAGTTTTAACAATATACATTACGTAACTTTAAGAATAACCAATGAAAAAGAGTTTATGTCTTTTATCGTTTTCCGATTGGTCAAATAAAGGATTGCATTTTGCTATGAAAATAACTTGAAAACTAAAATAAACGTTTTATTAAATACAATTCATTTTTTCAAAAACATGCATTTTAATTATTTTAGTAAATTATTTTTTAAAAGAATTCACGAATGTGATAGTAAATTCATGAATTTACTTACCTTAAAACATTTCCAAAGTTTTTCGTAATATTTTTAGTTCCACACCACTTTTGTTGAAGAGAAATTTTCCTCGTATTTATTCGCAGTTAAGTATTGAAAAAAATATTTTATAAAACAATTATGTAAAAGAAAAGCTGTATTGACAATGTTACGAAATAATTTAGGAATGTATGCAACCATAAGTCATATGTAACTTTCGATTTTACAGTCTCACATTTAGACGTACGTATAATGATTCTCAAAGTTACATTGTTTAAATTCAGGTAAAGTTTCTCTGAAATATTATATTTAATATATTTAATATGAAAAATTATATTTAATATATTATTATTATTATTATTATTTTGTCAATGTGACTAGGTGAATCAAGGTGTGCAACAGGGATGCAGCTTATCGCCACATCTAGTTAACATCTGTAATACCTTAGGAAACTGGAAAAACAAAATAAAAACAGGAAAAGGTCTCAGAAAATTTTTTGTTTAACAATATACTATTTGCAGAAGATTTATTTTTGTTTCAAGATAGTAAAGATAATTTTTAACGTATAATTTTTACTCTAGCCAAAATAGGAAACGATTAGAACCTTAAGATTTCAAAAAGTAAAACAATGGTGATGGCTTTTGAAGCTAAAAAACTTATAAGAACAAAATCATTTTTGAAAATAAACCAGTTGAGCAATTAGCAATTTTAGATATTTAGGATGTGATATATCTTATAATTCCGACAATGATGTGCAGAATAAGAATAAGTTACAATACATCTGCGGTACTATCAGAAGAACGTTAAGAAATGCAAGAAAATATATCAGAATAAATTTTTTCAAGACAATTGCGATAATAACTCTTCTATATGCAAGCGAGACGTGGACGTTCAAAAACACTGTGATGAAAAACAAATACGATCTTTAGAGATTAAATTTCCAAAGATTTTGAATGGTGTTCCATAATGTATTAAATAAGAAATAATGATATCAGGAAAGAACTAAAAATTAAGCCAATAATGCTTACTGTAATGAACTACAGAAATAAGCGGAGAGAACGTGCAGAATGAATAGGCAGTGGCCGTATACCAAAGGCAGGCCTAAAGGGCAGGCCAAAGGGGAGAAGAGAGAGAGAGGAAGGCCACGTAAAAGATGGACTGAGAACGCAACATGCTTGTAGACTTCAGCCGTGTTGAAGATTATGATGATGATCATCAGTTATACAAGCAAAGAATTTTTTTTTTTTTTTTTTTAATGTAGAACTATTATTTTTCACAATGTGCTATTTACTATGTATTTTAGATTTTTATTTTTATTTATTTATATATATATATATTTTTTTTTTACTACTAAACTTTTTTAGGAGGCAAAGCACCCAGCAGCAGAGCCTGATTAAGGTGAAAGCACACATTATTTATACTTACACCGTTATTTTTTAACAAATACTTTCCTCCTATAATAAACACAAAATTCTCATTAAAAATTATTTAAAAAGAATTCTGGTGTCTAATAACGGTGAGTAAATTGGATTGTTTTACACCGTTCATTTTTTATAAAAAATATTTCCTCGTCAAAGCGTGGAATTTTTATGGCATGAAGTAAAAAATAATTGTAAAAATATTCCGGTGAGAGCGGAGATAATGTGTGCTTCCCCCTTAATCAGGCTCTGCCCAGCAGTAGTATTATTTTAAGGTAAATATTTAAATTAAGAAACATGATTTATGAATATATATATATATATATATATATATATATATATATATATATATATATATGTTTTCATTTGGGAAAAGTAATAAAATCATTATAAACTAAGTGCACACAATGTACTTACATGTAAAAATCGTCTAAGAATAGCTTATGAATGTTCAAGAATCTGTTTTTTTACATAAGTTTTAAATTTCTTATCGGAATAATTCTGAGTAAAAATAATTAAAATGTTTGGCGTGAAATTAAAATAAATGCAGACTGTTTAAACAAATATATTAAAATAACATATTGTGCCTATTATTGAAAACGAAGAACTATTTAATTTATTGCGTAAAAATGTAGGTTCCGCTTTTTCTAAACCACTTTTATCGGAAGAGATATTTTTTCTTATTTAATATTAACTAAAAATTGGAGAAAATTAACGCACAAGGGAAGTGGCGTGCAGGTTGGTACTAAACACGTTACAGAATAAAATATCTATTTTACAGATCTGATTATTCCATATCTTTTAACTCTAAAATGATTAATGTCATTTCTGTTAGGTTATTATTGAAATACATTTTTTTTTTTTTTTATAAATTATAAAATACACACATTTATATATATTTTTCCAAATACAGCATTTCTATTTATATGCAATATCCAGTGTTAATTATATTCAGATATAGAAAAAAAAAATCTGGAGTGACTCCACTCGACTTTCCGAACATTGAGTAATTAAAAGTTTTGTAGATAAAGTAAAGAAAGAGGAGTTGTTAAAAAACAAAAGAGATAAAACCATAATAAAGTATTTTTCTCCATATATTACACGATGTTTTATTTAACGCTACTTTACTTTGAGCCCATAGATCATAATGATAAAGAATTTTCGTTGTGTCCTTGTAAAAAACCTATAAATGCTAGATTCACCAAAATGCTTATAGTTAGTGCAACAGTGATTTATAATATTCATATAAATTTTCAGCTCAATTCAATAAGGCGTTTAGATGCTATCGCACTTTTAAGTAGTATGTTGTGGCCACCACATGACTTTCTTCTATATTTTACTATAAAAATTCACTCAGTAAAAATAATTTATTAAAATTATTATTTAAAAAAATTATCTTCCATGATAATGCAGATGATTTCCATATTAGAGAAGTAGTATAACACTTAAATCCAAAAAAATTCAATTTTATTGTCAATATAACATTTAAAAAAAATCGATAACTTCATTTTAAATTATCGCAGATCTATGGTTCAAGCATTCGTTTTAAAGGTATTGGCGAGCTCTTTTGAAAGATACCCATCATGAAAATTTACTCCCCTCGAGGGGGGAATCCCCCCCAGGGGGAAGAGGCGAGGCTCCTACACATACAAAATTTTTTTCCCAGTTGACTATCTCTATTATAAATAATTCTGGTAAATTTCATAATGATTATTAAAAAATAATTCTCTTTATGCACATTTATACAAAATTTTGTACTATACCACCTTGTTAAAAATTTACAAAAAGCGGGATGGCAACGCAACCTGTAAGACAATTTTTACCAAAAGTTGATAGGCACTAATGTATGTCAAGGTGCAACTACATACCAATTTGTATGAAATTCTGTGAAGTAGTTCCTGAGATACAGTTGCCACAAAAGTTTGTCACACCCACGCAGACACTGATGATAGACAAACAGACAGACATTTTCTAAAAATGGTCAAATCGTGCT
Organism: Salticus scenicus; assembly: GCA_963930645.1. NCBI lineage: Eukaryota > Metazoa > Arthropoda > Arachnida > Araneae > Salticidae > Salticus > Salticus scenicus. The sequence goes on from OZ005654.1 coordinate 22,167,567, forward strand.
CTACAGCTCTCAAAACGTGTAAATCCATCAAAAACCCGAGGTCGAAAATTTTTACGAATCCAATAGTTTCTTCTATTGAATATAGAATAAAGTAAAAATTTGGTCCCACAAGCCATAATGATAAAGAATTTTTCTTTCTGTCCCTGTAAAAAAACTGTAAGTGGTAAATTCACCAAAATCAATAGAGTTCGTGCAACTGTGACCTATAACATGTGTACAGATTTTTTGTTCAGATTAAATAAGCGTTTAGACGCTATCGCACATTTAAAAATTTGGCCCCATACGCCATAATGATAAAGAATTTTTCTTTGTGCCCCTGTAAAAAAACTGTAAGTGTCAGATTCTCCAAACTCTATACAGATTGAGTAACTGTGACCTATAATATGTGTATAAATTTTTTGCTCAATTGAAGAAGACGTTTAGATGCTATCGCACTTTTCAGATTTTGGTCCCATAGACCATAATGATAAATAATTTTTCTTTGTGTTCCTGTAAAAAAACTATAAGTGCTAGATTCACCAAAATCTATAGGGTTCGTACTATGGTGACTTACAATATACGCACCAACTTTTAGCTTATTCGAACAAAGCGTTTAGACGCTAGCGTGTTCACTCACAGACATACACACATACATACACACATACATACACGCATACACACACACATACATACATCATCGTAAAAATAGAGAAAACGGACTCAGGGGACCTTGAAACGTATAGAAACATCAAAATCTCGAATTCGGATTTTTGACATGATTACAATACTTTCCTCACTAGAGTGTTCGGAAAGTAAAAAACAGCGAACACGGGGTATGAGAATATTTTTTCGAATTAACGATAATCGTTTATATTTATGAGAGGTTAAAAAAATAACTCCCATTTTTCGCCTGAATGGATGTTAATTAAAATCAGAAAAAAAAAAGTTAAAGTAAATTATAAATGCTATTAATTATTATATGTTTATAATATTAATGGAAACAAATATTACTTTTAAGGATTATATTGGCTTATTAATTGCTTCATGAAACCTTACAATGAAATTTGTTCATTTACTTATATATTTATTTTATTTTTTACTTTAACAAGACATTTTGCTGTCGCAAGTCATTAAATTTCAGGAACAGTTGTTATTACTAATATTTAAAATCTTATTAATATTTAAAACATATTCATTAAAGATTATTTTATGAAAAAATATTTTTATACTTTTTATCATTTTATAAATATTACATATGTATATTATATATATACATATATGTGTGTGTGTGTGTGCAAAACATTAATTCAGTATATTATTTTATAAACATATTATTTTATACACACATATAAAACATGATATATTCTATTTTACAAATAAGATAAAAAATAAATATGTTGAATAGATACAATTACCCATGTATTTAATTAAATAAACTTCCATTCAGTTACAACCATTTGCTTTATGTCTAATTATATATTTGTAATTATTTTAAAGTAATATATTTTATAGTTTAAAGACAGAAAAACTGGAAAGATAACTTTAGTATAAAATATTTTACTTCAACAGTTACATTTGTTTCCTTATATTTTTTTCATTCTTTCTTTCTTTATTTTTGTAATGGGTAATTTTTAATCTAGTTTTCAGAACTTTTAACTTTTTAAGTTGTTTTCATTTTAGGCAAGATACTTAAAAATTTAATTTTAATTGATAGATCACGTGTTACTTTTAACAATGTTCCCATGTAACTTGTGCATAGATTTCAAGAGTGTTTAAACGTTTAAATGTATATATTTATTTACTTAAAAGGTAATCCAATCACCAAAATTTTATTTCGATTCATTTTATTTAACAGCGCCACATGAAGGTTAACATTAACAAATATATAACCATAGATTCTAAATATAAAGACATTACGAATTCAGTTAAATGCAGATTTAACTAATTCATTTTAGGATGCACGCATATGAAAAATCACAGAAAATAAGTGATAATAGCGTCTTTGTTGACTAAGAAATATCCGAATGGATTCGGATTTTTTTTTTTTTTTTTTTGTAATTTTTTTTTAGAGAATGAGCATATTACAGAAAAAATTTTCATCATTTATATCCTATAGGTATTAGGATTCAGATTTACAGAAAAATATTCAGTATATCAGGTTTGCCTGTCGTCCTGTATGCATATTTATTTCAAATAAACCTCTCATATATTAAGTATTATGAAATTATATTGTATAGAATCTAAGATATGACCTCCCTGTAGTCATGGCATAACAGTGGAGAAATCACAGGATAACAGTGACATGTGTTGGGTGATATTCATTAAATTTTATAGGAATTACTCCATTAGAGGTACAACTAAATATAAAATTTCTTGAATTATGAGCATTATTTATGAATTCTAGATAAAAAATTAGGTCGTTAGAAAAGGTCGTGCGGAAGCGGATCATTTTATTGCCTCCAAAGACGAGAGCTTCTATCGCCGTGGTATACATTTGTTACCAGAAAAAAGGGCAAAGGTTTTAGAAAGTAATGAAGAGTATTTTGATTGAAAATTGCCATTTGATTTGATGTATTTTTATGAAATGAATCAATAAAAAACCGCACGAATTTACGCAAACACCTAATATTTCTCACAACCAAACAGCCAGATGAATATTTTCTATATATATGTATTTAAAAAAAAATTCTGAAAACAAAACGGGTAAATTTATCAAAACCAAATATAGAAAATTTTACGAATGAAATATTTTAGTCTATAAACATACAAAAAAGTCTATGTATAATAAAATATGATGTATGTGTATGTTTGTCGTATTCTAGGCAAATGGATGGAAACAGAACTACATAATTTTGTGTGGAAGTCCGTTTTTAAATCTCTGATGCATCTCAGAGCTTGATTTAGGAATGTTTCATTGTTTTTTCAAATAATTAAAATATAAAAAGTTCTGAAAGTTTCAACTCTGGATATATTAACGTAAATGTGAAAAGTCCTTCCATGTCCCACTATCTCAGTTGTTTTGAGTACCATGATAATGACACATAGATGGTGGGTTAGATCTTTCGATTTCAATGTGTTATTTATTTATTTATTTATTTATTGCAGATAATTAATATGAAAGGCGTAAATTATAAATAAAAATATTTTAGTGTGTTCACTGTATCCTAAACCGTATAGATGACGAGAAAATGACAAAAAACAAAGTTTAAATTCGCAATGTGTTCCTCGCTTGGCGGGTAAATGACTAATCACACAGATACAGAATTTGTACGGAGGTCCATTTTTTTATGCATTTCAAAGTCCGCTTTTCAAATTTTTATTGGTATATATATATATTATTTCGGAAGATTATTTGGATCTGTTCTCTATTGCCATAGAGTTAAAATGATAATCTGTCTGATATATGTCTAACCGAAAAACTTCAATAATAGCAGCTCCATTTATCAAACAGCTAGCACTTAAAATAAAATATCCTTATATGACGCAAATGTAAACAATAGGTACACGGAATCTATATAGCATAAAAAGGGAAAGATAATCTCGAAAACAGCCAGGGTTTATTCGATTTTAATGGACTTTTTTTTTCTTTTTTGATTATTAGTATTATTACTATTATTTATTTATTTATTATTATCATTATTATTATTATTATTATTATTATAATGAAATTTTTTTAAATATACTGATATGCGAAGCAATAAATGCATGCTAGATTATAGTAATAAAAAAAAAAAAAAAAAAAAAAAAAAAAAAGAAAGAAAAAAAGAAAAAAAAAAAGAAAGTATTTAAACTAAAATATGAACCTTATTTATTTATCCAGATGATAAAACAAAAAGCATCATTGACGAAAGAAAATCCTCTCAAATGCTTTTTCTAATTGCACAGCATTTTCACGATAATATAAATAAATTAATCTTTAACTATCTCGAATGTAATCTATAAAAAATTATACCTTTACAGTAAAATATTGGACACACAAACAAATTACTTAAAAGAATAAAAATAAAATAAATCGAAAACGTTTATCAATTTTGCACGGTTTTCGAGTAAATGATGGTTTTTATTCTTATTAAATAATCGATAAGAAATAATGCCTGAGACGATAAATGAAAATAATGATTAGATTTACAAGAAAGATTCATGCTCTAGGAATAAAATGGAATGCTACAATGGCAAAAAATAACATTAATAGATAATTCTAAAACAGACTGTATAATTATATGCTCTATTTCAAAAAAAAAAAAATAATAATAATAATAATAAATACAAGGTACAGTAAAAGAGTATTTAAATGAAAAAACAAAATCTAGTAAATAATCTTTCCTTTAAATGACTGATTATAAATAATTTTAATGTCTTTTCTCACATTATTTTCACAATTACTTGCAATTCAGAGCTTTTTATTAATGGATAAAAATTTAATTTAGATAATTTGTTTATTTCTATAAATGAAAAGTATACAAAATTATGTATAGTTATACAAAAATTGAAACCAAAATAGAAAAATATAATAATGTAAAATCCAGTATATGTAACAGTTTAGCTAAAGCAAGTGATATATTAAAAATAAATGACGAAACATAACAAGAAAAAAAATACTTACTTATTAATATAAAAGTTAACATACTAGTTCAGCTAATTATATATATATGTATGCATGTCCGTATAATTGAGGTTCAAAAACCTTCTTTAATATCCATGTTACAATTAAGCAATAATTATATAAATATTTCATGAATAAGTAAAATGCATTGTTAGGTTTTGATGAATATATTATATAAAAAGAATGAATTGAATGTGTGAATTTGATGTATATATTATGTATTCATATGTGAATTTAATGAATATATTATATATTCAACATATTCACGTATGATCAATACATTATATACATATCTCTTTAAATAACTATATTATATACAAAATATGTACATAAAATTCAGTTATATGTATCCATAATTATATAAATTAAAGTTAATATCATACAGTAGAAAACGAATCAAATACGAAAAGTTGTAATAGATTTTTCTTTTTTTTTTAATCTCTCATCCGAATAATTTACTACAGCTAAAAATATCTCCTTACAGGAACTATTATATTCTATACATTAAAATTTAATATAAATAGAGCATGGGAAATTATATTCTTTACCTTAAAAAATCGAATACAACTACACATGAATTATATTTACGAAAATATGTCTGTGATTATTTATAAAAAGTCATACCACAGACTTTCATTAAAAATAAATAAATAAATAAACAAGAAAAAAAATGGATCCTCAACCATTTTTGATTTTCTTCATTATACTATCATGGTAATTCTTAGAAAAGAGAGGCCAAAACAGTTTTCATTTTTTTAGCATTTCAAAGTTACAAGTTATCAAAATTTGAAAAATTATGCCTTTTTACAAAACAAAATAGCTTTCGATAAATATTTAATACCTACATAAGGAATAAATATATCTTAAAAATACCAAACTTATTGAAAGCCGTATATATTGCAGTACAAAAACTTTACATGGCTACGTGTTATAATAAGGAGAAAACTGTGATCCAAAAAAGGATCTGAAAAATCTAAAGAAATTGTGTAAAATTGCTGTTTTTTTTTTTTTTTTTTTTTTTTTTTTTTTTTTTAAATTAATATTATTATAAAAGGGAACATATAATATGTACATTTTATTTTTATGATATAGAAGTATATTAGTTTATTCTTATTAAAAACAAACAAGATTACAATTGCCCCCCTTTTCTGAGATACACGTGTTTCAATATGGGAAAATTACTAAAATTCAGCTTTTTTATCACTTATAGTCACAAAAGGAAGGGCAGGTAGGATTATCAAATTTTGAAAAAAAAACTTTTTATGCGTGACATGTTAATTTTTTTTTTTTTTTAATGTGGTGATGTTATTCACAATTCTCATGGATATACGAGTATTTTTCTTTACAACATTTCAACGTAAATTTGTAGTAATACGTCCCATTGTATAAGAAACAGAAAAAATTCTAAAAATAATATTTACGTTTTATAGAATGAATTTTTAAATTATAATGTCACACACTGATTACTATTGCAATAACGAAATATTGCGCAATTCCAAGTAAAATTAGAGGATTTTTTTCTAATGACTGTCCTAAAAAACGTAGCTTCATAGCTGAAAGATTGCATTCACCCATTCTAATAAAGCTTTCTGGAAGTTTCTCCAGTTTTATGCCTATCAATAACCATTAAAGTCCTTGGACATTATTTTCTGCAACTTTCGGAGGTATGAGAATTTTTTTAAATGAGAAATACAATTGTTTAAATAAATTTTAAAATGAGAAAAATAGGCAGCTATGCGATATGCACTTATGATGGAAAATGGTTGGAAGGCGTCAAATGAAGATGTAAATGTTGGAAGGCGTGAAATATATGGAAACGTGCATACTGTAAAACAAATTTTGAGATTTTAAATATGCTCACACATATGAATAACTTCCAAAATTTGGTAATAATACCTGCTTTTTTTAAGGGGAAAGGGTAAAAAATTTATTTTTCTCCCAATTTTTTAAAACTTTAGCGTTTTTATCACAAAATAATGTGTAGCAACAAATTTGGTTATTTTTAGGATAAACCACTAGCACACTACTACAACATAAAATTAAAATTAACATATTATCTGATCTTATTTTCTCTTAAATAATCTGGTATGTCACTCACACGACTTTCTCTTACTCTAAATTTAATACTATATATACAAGTTGCAGATTAAGAGGTAAGATAACGAGTACTGTTATGTAAACCTGTGTTAAACAATTCAAATTAGGCCTCGGAAGAGTTTTATATGATAATTGCCCCCCTCAACCACCCGTTTCAATTATGCACCTACATTTATATAAAATTCAATTCGGTTATTAAAAAATAATTCTGTTTTTAAAAAATAATTTATTAAAATTATTATTTAAAAAAATTATCTTTTATGATAATGCAGACGATTTCCATATTAGAGAAGTAGTATAACACCAAATATCCAAAAACAGTCCATTTTATTCTCAATATTAAAAAAAAAAATACGATAACTTTGTTTTAAATTATCGCAGATAGATCGGTCAACCATTCGTTTTAAAGGTATTGGCGAGGTCTTTTGAAAGATACCCACCATGAAAATTTACTCCCCTCGAGGGTGGACTTCCCTCCCAGGAGGGGGAAGCGAGGCTCCTACATATACAATTATTTTCCCTGATGACTATCTCTATTACAAAAAATATATATTCGTTTCATTTGGTTCAGTGCAGTCTATAGATGTTAAACTCTACTTACCTGCGATTTCCCAATAGACGTAATGTATTTGAATAATTTTGAGTGTCCCTGTACACAAACAATTTGTTTGAACTTAACGAAAAGTTTAGTGTAGCATCTTTATATGATACACATTTAGAATACCAAGTTTGAACTTTCTGCCATAATTTGTTTTTGAGATATGCTGATAACAGTCAGACACACACACAAACACACAGACATACACACATACCATTTGGTGTTGTTGTGGTTGTTGTCGTGTGCCACTCGGAAATTTCGAGACCCTGTAGTGGAACTACCGGACCTATTTTAAGGCATGAGGGTTGCGTCTTCCGTTATTAGAAGCGCCTGGTAGGGAGGAAGTACGACTTCTAGTTCCATAAGCTGGTGAAATATGGCAACACCAGCCAAACAACAAAAACTCGAATTTAGATCCGGATCAGAGCGTGTTAAACCCATGTTCCGGTACCCCCAGAAGTATAATATTTGATGGGAACTTGGAGGACTTTGCGACCACGACGGAATTTAACATGCACCAGTCGCCATTAGCGTACACGACGGTCTTTGGCCGGCTCGAGGACCGAACCTGAAATCTTTCGATCACGAACTCGCTGCTGTTACAAACCAGGCTACCGCGGCCCATAGAGTAAAAACATAAAAAAAACATGATTTTTGTATTCAGGGGTCTTCAGAACATGTAAATAAAAAAAAAAAAAAAAAAAAAAAAAAAAACTCGCGTTCGAAAATTGACCCAAACACAATATTTTCTCTACCTTATGGGTAAGAAGAGTTTTATATGATAATTAGTTCTGGTTGAGGAGGGCTACCCCCCCCCCCTTCCTCAATCTCTTGTTTCATTAATGCACCTACATTTTTATAGAATTTAATTCAGTTATTAAAAAATAATTCAGTTAAAAATATATATATATATATATATTAAAATTATTATTTAAAAAAAAATCTTTTATGATAATGCAGACGATTTCCTTATTAGAGAAGTAGTATAACACCAAATATCCAAAAACAGTCCATTTTATTCTCAATATTGAAAAAAAAAAAAAAAAAAAAAAAATCTAAGTTTTTTTTTTCGTTAAAATTAAAAAAAAATCTATAACTTTGTTTAAAATTATCGCAGATCGATCATTCAACCATTCGTTTTAAAGGTATTGGCGAGCTCTTTTGAAAGATTCCCATCATGAAAATTTACTCCCCTCGAGGGGGGACTTCCCCACAGGGGGAAGGGGGAGGCGAGGCTGCTACATACACAATTTTTTTTTCCCAGTTAACTATCTCTATTAAAAAAAATATACATTCGTTTCATTTGGTTTAGTGCAGTCTATAGACGTTAAACTTTACTTACCTGCAATTTCCCCCATAGACGTATTAGAATTATCTTGATTGTCCCTGTACACGAAGCATTTGCTTGATCTTAACGAAAAGCTTACTGTAGCACCCCTATATGATACACATTTAGAATACCAAGTTTGAAATTTCTGCCATAATTTGTTTTTGAGATATGCTGATAAAAGACAGACACACACACAGACACACACACACACAGACATACACACAGACCATTTGCTAAAAACATGATTTTCGTATTCAGGTAACCTCAAAACGTGTAAATATAACAAAATCTCGTGTTCGCAAATTTGACCCAAAAACAATACTTTCTCTACCTTATGGGTAAGAGAAAGTTAAAAAACTTAACTGTGTACCTTTTTTTTAGAACAATAAGAAAACATAATTTGAAATTTTAAAAAATTTGTTTTTCCGTTATGAAGAAAATAATAAATATTTTGTAAAAGCTGATTTTTCGTGAAATTACGCAATTTTGCGATTTTCGACAATATGTAACTTAAAAACCATAACAGATAAAGAAAAAAAAATGTTAGCTCCTTTTCCTCTTGTCTTTTTAAGGGGTCCAATATACCTAATATTAAAAAAAAGAAAAAAAAATCTGCAGAGGCACTACCCGATTTTCCGATCTATAGGTAATTAGCGGTTGTTTAAAGAAGTGGATTTGCAGATCAGGAGCCTTAATATCCTAAATGCAATACTCATTACTCAGCACATAATTTTATTTATACCATATTATTTAATGTAATTATATATATATACATACACGTTTCTTTATGTGAGGAGCTAATATTCAAAACCGTGTTTTCTCTTTCGGATACAATTTATCAGAAAACACAAAAAACTGATAAATTAAAAAAAATCTACATTTAAGCTCTAATTATCGTTTGTTTAGATGTATTACTGAATACTAATAAGATACATAGACATACTTTACCTAATGAACTTAAAATGTATTAGAAAAAATGCATTTCAAATGTGGAGAAATCACGTTTTGATCGAAAACCCGAGGAAGAAACATGTTTTAAATGTTTCCAATGTAGATAAAGTACTTTTTTAATGAAAAAGAATAAACCAACATAGCATGAACAAAATAAATCAACATAAAAACTAATACGTGTGCGGGTCTCATGAACTTTATGAACAGCTGTGATTGGCTGTCTGGAGGAATCACCATTTGAATGGAGACAGGCTCTGGAGGAATCACTTTTTGATTGAAAGCTCAATGTTGTAAGCAAGTTTATAATAGAACAAAATTAGTTTTAATTATAAATAATAGTATATATGTGTACTAATTTATTTTGAAATCAAAGAAAAATCACTAACTCTTTTTTTTTTTTTTTTTTTTTTTTTGTTGTTGTTGTTGTTGTTGAGGATTTTTTTTTAAATGTCTGCTCCTTACTCGATATATATATATATATATATATGTGTGTGTGTGTGTGTGTGTATTCCATTGTAACTCATAGCCTTGTGTTAATTCTTTGTAACTCAAAATACCTGTGGCGTATTTCATAACAAACGTTTTGAAAACATATGGGAATTTCCTTGGAAACAAATTGTCAATTCCATACTTATCATTTTTTACAGAAATTATGATTATAATTTTTCTAATAAAATATGTTTATTTCGATATGTGTAACGAAATGTAACCATAGTAAAATGCACCAATAAGAAATGTCGTCTATAGACCGCAATGTTGCTAAATTCGTTTATTCATACCTGTACACCAGGTACAAACTTTATATGCACCAATAAAAACTAAACAACTATTAAATCATTAATGGTTGAACAATATTTGACATGAATGATTACAGAATGTAATAGAAATTTCTTTGTGTGATCTCGTATATATATATATATGTATATATATATATATATATACATATATATATGTATATATATGTCTTTACAAGTATTTTTTTTTCTACGTAAAATATGCTTTGAATAATCTTAATTATATTATGTGGAATGTAGCATAAACTTTATAAATGCGCTTAAATAAAAACATGTCCCTAATAATACGACATTATTTTGTGTTCCCCTGTAAACCAGTCATATATATACGTATAAATATTATATATACGTCAGTAAAAAAAAAAAAAAAAAACTCATTCTATGTTTTTCTAAATTTGACATAATTTAGATGATTGCATGCATAACATTGTTTGAGACTTTTGAAAATTCCTGTACATTAATTATTTTACCTGAGCACACATATTTCTACAGAAAACACGCCTTCAAAAATCTCAATAATGCATATTATTTTTTTTTATGTAGTATAACCACGTTAAAATATTTTTGAAATAAATTCTGTCCGTAGGCTGTAATGATAAAAAGTACTTTGCCGTGACCGAACCATAAATGATTTAAACATAAAACTATACAGGTATTTGTGTATAGCGCCTGAACTTCTGTACTAATTTGTAAAATAATCAGGATAATTTTTGAGGCCGCTATCGTCATACATACATATTTTGGAGATCCTGTATACGAACTACAACCAGAATGCATACCCCAAATCAGGCAACTAATTCCGTATACTTCATACACATGCATACCAATTTGCAAGTCAATCGGGACTTTCTACATTATTTAGTGTTACTTTAATAACTTTTCATTTAAATTTTAGAAATATAAATTTAAGTTTTAGAACATTTATTTAAAAAATACTGCATTTTTTACTGTAGTTTTATTTTTATTTGAAATTTAGTCACTAAATTAATGCCTTTTCTAGAAATCAAATGAACAGGAACCTTTTTCAGTAATTCCAATCAGAAGCATAGTATACAAAAAAAAAAAGCTTGTCTTATATCGGTATACCTCAAAACAGAACCATTGCACTCTTTCTGAAAACTTACGATCATCATAAATTCATTAATTCTAACTTGTGAGATATAATCGTAAACATAAAATACCTAGATCAATTTCAATGTTTAAAAACAACGTAAACAATATAAAGTTTACCTGTTGTGGATTTTTATACAAACTAATACTATGGCTGCTCAGTTACAAAGAAATATAAGTGGATAGCACTTTAAGAAGGTAAAATTGAAAATTGATCTAAAATAATCACTAAATAAATCTCATAAAAAAAAAATAACTAAAAACAATCATTTTACAGTAATTGCATTCAGGAGCAAATGTACAGAAAAAATTAAGTCTTATACTTAAAAACATATTGCATACATCAACATAGAATTATTGTATCTCTAAATGTACAAGGTTTCCTGAAAATCTTCAAATATCATAAATTGATTAATTCTAACATTTTCGCTATATTTCTATTCATAAAATGTTTAGATCAATTTCAATGTCTCAAAAAAATGAACAACGTAAACAATACAAAATTTACCCACTGAGGATTTTCTACAGACTAATAATATGGCTGTTCAATTACAGAGAATTATTAATGCATGACAGTTTGACAGAAAGTAATATTAAAAATTTAATTCTAAAAATTATATTTTCAAATTTATCTCTTACTTAATGAGACTGTCAGGGTCACATGTAATCTCAAAAATTGATAATCTAATCATTGAAACAACTCCCACAAAGCCACACATAATTAGAAACAAAACAAAAATAACTAATTTGTAACAACTGCTGCTTATTTTACATTTTAATGTTACCCATTGTAATTTCGAAGTTAATTCATATTTCATTCAAGTCTTCCCAAAGTCGTTATTATGTCATTAATCAGTGTATTTAATTTTGTTTAAGCTCTTCGGAAAACTAATTACTTCGACAGTTATAGAAGAGTGATTTATGGTGAAAGGAATTAAATCAACTAATCTTTAAATTATTCAAATTATGAAAACTGTGAAAATATTTTAGAAGTTAAACTAAAAATTTTGATATTAGCAATTAAAAAAGAAAATTATTAAAATATACTGAAGAACAATTATGTTATAATCAAAATTTCAAAGTTGTATACGTGTACATTCAATTGAACTTTCTTCTGAATGTAATTATTAGTTTAAATATATTACATTTAATGCATAAAATGATAAAAAATTTCAATTATATTTTTAAATAAATATTATAAAAATATACTTTTACAAAATGGTAATTGGGTGTTACTTTGATGAAATTTACCCACGGTTTTGTTAAATAATTTATTATGTCTTGAATGAATTTTTTCTAACAATTTCTTTTAACTAAGACGTTAAATTTTTTCGTGCTTTTCATCGAAATTTCAATTTTTGTTATCTTTGATTATTATTTTAGTCAAAGCACTGAAATTGAAATTTCTAACACGCTAAATCCAAACACCTACGCGTATGTCAAACAGCTTATCATATTGAGCCATCTTCTCTAACCTTTTAAAACGAAATAGAGGGCGCTGTCGGCATTCTTTGCAAAATATATAAAGATAGTTTGCCAATTTATAAAGTGAAGTGAAAAGATTTATTGTTTAGAAAATTGTATGTAGTTTGCAAGTTGTTAGCTGCGAGATGTTGCAACCGGTGTTTAATTAAGGATCCTATAATTTTCATTTTACTGCGGGCGAAAACCCAAAATGGGTTTGTAAAATTGTATATATTTGAGAACAATGCTTCCGTCTGTGACTTCCTTTTATTTAATTAAAGTATAAAATTTCAAAAATACATTCTTGAAATATTGTCCTGAAATAATGTTAAAAATTCATGAAAATATAATTCATACAATTTATTATCCTCTTTCTCAAGCTGATCGGTCGAATTAGCAATTTTATCCAGTAGTTTAACCTTTGTTGTGGATTCTTTTTAATGTGATAATTACTGGTTAGGGGGCATGGTTCAATAACAAAAAAAAATCTTTAAAATTTCCAGTTTTTAACTAAATTTAGAGAAATTCCGACAGTGAATCCATAGTGGCTATTTACATCAGATTTGTAATTTTTTTTTTCAACATTAATTTAATATCCTTTACTAAGAAAGGTGTGTCTATATATTAATAGGCAAGCATAAAATTTGTGGTACACTTTTAACATATTAATTATGGGAGTAGGGGGTTGAAATTGGTATAATTCCAAAGACATACAAAAAATTATTTTCTTACGATGCAAAGAATGTATTTAAAAATACTTTTATTTTTTATGCATTTTCCCCCATTTTTCCCTTTTATACATGTATTCTTTTACAATAAAAAATACCTAAAAGTAAAAGGTTGTTAAATCTGGCAATTTCTGAAAATTGGAATAAAATCATAGACACAGTAATTTGTATAATGTACTATACTCTCGAGTATATATATATATATATATATATATATATATATATATATATATTTATTACGAAACAAAAGTTGTATCTATAATGAAAAATTAATCAGGAATGCATGGAGAGAAGAAATATAATAATTTATACCAATCCGCAAAAATACATTGACTCCACCGATAGAGGAACCTTCCAATATAGGGTAGAGACAGTAAGGTGATTCTGGTTCTGCAAATAAGAACTAAAATATTCGCTACGTATGATCAAGAAAAAAAAAAAAAAAAATAACGAAAAGAAAAAATAAGTGTTTAGCACTTAAAAAAAAAATAGTGAAAATGATAAAATAAAAACTCGGAAAATACGTAAAATTTTATTCAAATACACAAACTTGCAAACACATTCAAAATAAATTTACATAGAAGATGAACCAATAACCTCACTTGTGGAATAATTATGTTAATTAACTAGATAATCGTGCATTATTTTTGTCACAGCATAACGCTTGAAAGGTAATACTGGCTGAGTAAAGCCATATAGCATATTTTAACACATTACCTGCCGAGAAAAAATACGAGATTCGCTCCAAAATGCCACCATTCTCGTTCAATTCTGAATACAACAAATCTTTCAAAAATATATTCAACATCACATTCATTATTAATTTAGTACATTGTAGAGCTGTGTCAGTAGATTCACTGGCAGTAGTACAATACAAAGAAGCGCACTTCCGAAAAACGTATATATACGCCCAGGGCAGTTAAGGGATTAATCGATATCTGTCTATTTTCAAATTAAAAAAATATATATGTAGTATATATTTTTTTCCAAATCAAAGCTATTATTTTATAACGTTATTTTAATATTATACTTATATTACGTAATAAATGTGTTAAAAAAGCCAAAGTTCTATGTAGCGTTTAAAAAAAAAAATTGCATACATATACGACTTTACAATATATGCATAAAATTTAAAATTTACAAACTATATCTTCGAAAAGATATATATTACAAAATTAAATGATGAAAATTGTTTACGCTAAACTCAAAATGTTAGAACAAATTGTGCTTAAAAGTGAAAGGTTTGAATTAACATCGATTAAACAAGAATATATTTCATGAGGCAAAAACGAAACACCAAATGAATTAAATTTGCATAACATTTGCATTCACAACATTTTCATTTCTTTTCATTACAGTAAACAAGAAATAATCACACATTATGAGAACACAATTAGAACAAAGAATGACAACCATACAGCTAACAAATAACCATATATTAAGTTTTATTCTTACGTTTATCGTAGCACATTTACAGTAACTCGGATAAAACTTGTATGTTTGTTAATATGAGAAACTCATTCAACCATAAAAGTACAACATGTATTTTATTAAAATAATTCGAAGTAATTTTATTTCAATTAATGTATTCTGTATTTAAATTTTAATAAAATTTTGTCATTACAAATTATTTTAATATTGTAAATATCAAAATTCAGAAAGGAATAAGTTTAATTTATTGTTTATTATATATATATCTATATCTATATCTATATCTATCAATCTATATATATATATATATATATATATATATATATATATATATATATATATATTTATATATATCTCTCTCTCTCTCTCTATATATATATATATATATATATATATATATATATATATATATCCTTTATTTCATTTCTACCGTACTTCATTTTTTTTTTTTTTTTTTTAATTTTATTTATCTTAAAAAATATTTAATAAACCAGCAATGCATGAATTTAATCGTAGTTAGATTCTCATTAAATTGACTTTGTAAACCGGATATATGTATTATTGTAATACCATATTTAAATAAAAACTGAAAATTAAGAAATATTTATAATTTTTTATTAATAATTTGAATACACTCCTACTCAAAAGTTTAGCAAGATTTGCAAAGGATCAGTTTCTTACATTTCAATGAAATGTTTTCAAACACTGGGTCTTCCTCATGTTTATCAGTGAAGACTGATTTAAGACAACATTTAGGGGGCCGATAATAAATTGCGCAAAATCAATAATGTTTGTGATATCTCTGTGTAGTAAAGTGAACGAAAATCTGAAACTTTAAAATGTGTAAATATAGACACAGTACAACTTATGGATGAATTTGTATAACAATAACATTTTAAATAACGGAAATATAAATAAGCCTTATAAATAATATAAAATATTAAATAAACTAAAGTATGGATACTAACAGGAGACTTGGCGTTGGAATATTAAAACCCGAATAAACTACTACGTCAGAAACGCCAAAGAAAAATATTGGAAATGCATACAGCTGTTTCGGTAGCCTACAGTGTACAGTCTTCAGTGCAAAAAGAATGGTGGTTGCAAAAAGGAAGGTATTTTTATTCAGCTGTGTGCATTTCCAATATTTTTCTTTGGCGTTTCTGACGTAGTAGTTTATTCGGGTTTCAGCATAATTTTTATTTATACAGAATTTTAAACGAAAATTATTCACACTTTCAGATAATTTGAATAAACATTTTTGGAATAATATACCGCAATCGGATTACAATTATCTTAAATATCTCATAAAATATAAGCATTTATTATGAAAAAAGTTTTCTCTGCGCATGTGCGAAAGATAGAAACATTTTTATGACACAGGTTGAAAGCTAGATATATTGGACAACTTTTGTCAAAAATACGTATGAATAGAATAAAAGCTAAACACATTGCGGGTATAAGAACGAGCTAGATTTTAGATATTTTACAAAAATTGAAATTTGTTAAATATGATAATTAAATACGTTTAGTGTTAATTTTTTAGTTGGAATTATATCATGTTATAATTTGAAGGGTCGAAATTTAAAACGTAACTCAAAATTATGCGTATGCATATAATCAGTCTTAATTCATTTATTTATTTTTATTCGCGCTGTGGTATATATAATAGATAAATAACTAACGTTTGCTGCACTATTTCGTTTGAGAATCATATAATTTTTAGTTTTTAAATTAAAACTATCTCTTTGACTTATGACATACAGAATGCATGATTAATTACCAAGACAAAAATTGTAATGGCTTTAGAAATGATTCGTGATTATTTTTTAATTCAACAAATGAACAATTTTAAATTCGTTTGGACAATGCGTTATTGCTAGAAGGAAAAGTAGTTTTATCAGTGCACTAAACCATGATAAATTTCTGTGAACATTGTTGTTCTAAGTAAATTTCAAACAGATAATTAATGTCTCAGAACTTTGAGTATAAAATAATGGCATACATTAGCGGTATTTTACAGAAAGGAAGGGTTGTCTTTGCCAAATTAAAACCGAGTTAGGCATATTTCAGCTTTTCCAAATTATCTATAAAATAATAATGTATGTAAAAAAGTTATTTAATTTTTAAGGTATGATATTAAAAAATAATAAAAGTTTTTTTTTTTTTTTTTTTTTTTTTTTTTACAAAAAAAATATACAAAGTCATGGTTTTTCATTTAATTACATCTAGAATATTATATTTTTTAATCTTCATATTGTTCACTAATGACTAAAATAACGTTAGTAGTACAAATTGCGATTTATATCGGAATAAATACACTTAAACAAACAAACAACTCATAATCAAAAAGAAATAATCAAATAATAATTCACACGTCAAAAAAGCAATAAACTTTATTAGACAAACTTCATGTTTAATAAAAGGAGAAAAGTTAAGTTAACTGAATAAATAATAAGTATTAAACGTCAAGTTCATCTAATAAAACTTGATGTTTAATGTTTACTTTTTATTCAGGAAACTAAAATTTTTCATTTTTCATTTTTCATTTTTCATTTTTCATTTTTTTTTTTTTTTTTTTTTTTTTTTTTTTAATAAACAAAAAAAAAATTATCTTATACTATTAAGTGAGCAAGATTTGTATATATATATATATATATATGTATATTTTACTGTTCTCGAAAACGGTAGCTCGGACAGTAACGTGATTTAACACAAAGGTGCCCTCCGAAAGGTCATTGTGCACATTGAAGTCAAATTTTCGAATTTTTGATTAGTTTTCTTTTAATTAATAAAAATATGATAATAAAACTTCCCTTTTCTATAATGACGCAGAATGGAGAATCTTAGAAGAGATTCGATTGGTTTATTTGATTTTCATTGATTTGAGTGTATTTTACATTGAACTACAGCTACGTTATGAGGAATTACAAGAGATTTGATTGATTTATTTGATTTTCATTGATTTGAGTGTATTTTACATTGAACTACAGCTACGTTATGAGGAATTACAAAAGATTTGATTGGTTTATTTGATTTTCATTGATTTGAGTGTATTTTACATTGAACTACAGCTACGTTATGAGGAATTACAAAAGATTTGATTGGTTTATTTGATTTTCATTGATTTGAGTGTATTTTACATTGAACTAGAGCTACGTTTTGAGGAATTACGAGATATTTGATTGGTTTATTCGATTTTCATTGATTTGAGTGTATTTTACGTTGAACTAGAGCTACGTTTTGAGGAATTACGAGGGATTTGATTGGTTTATTTGATTTGATGTATGTGTAACCAGTGATTTTTTTTTTTTTTTACATGCTTCAGAGTGATTGCTGCGAAAATTAGTTTCGTGCGTTTTTAGATTCATGCACAGCGGGGTAGGGGTGTCCAGTGATGTTTTTTTTTTTTTTTTTTTTTTTTTTAACATTAGTGATAATGATTGCCACGGAACCGAGTTTCGTGCGTCATGCACAGCCTGTTAGGGGTGTCCAATGATGTTTTTTATTTGTTTTAACATGCATGATTGTGATTGCTTCGGAACCGAGTTTCGTGCGTTTTCAGATTCATGCACAGCGAGGTAGGGGTGTCCAGTGATTTTTTATTTTTTTTTATTTTAACATGCGTGATAGTGATTGCCGCGGAACCAAGTTTCGTGTGTTCTGAGATTCATGCACAGCGATGTAGGGCTGTCCACTTATTTATTTATTTATTTATTTTTTTTTTTTCAATTCTTTTTTATTTATTTATTTTTTTTTAATTAGCGTGAATTGTACATACGTGCGTTATAGTGATTGCTGCGAAAACAACTTACATGCGTTCTCTAATTCGACCATTCATCGAATAGTGAATTTACTATACGAGTTACAGCTTCAACTCCAGAATATTCGAAGTATTAATATTTCCATTTGACTGTTTTCGAGAATATTCGTTTTAATAATAGTTTTGTTGCACAGATTCAAGTTTAAAAAAAGTTTGATATTGTCAAGGAGATCCCATACTAAAACTGTTAAAAAAATAGTCGCCAATCTAAATATATTTATTTAAACATTTCAATTTTTCAATTAAAAAGAAAACCTTCAAATACTGTACCCAGCGAAGCGGGCGAAGCCTGCTAGTATATTATAAATACAAAACCATGAAAAAATATCGAGTCCTTAACCCGGAAGATTATTAGTTCCCATCCCTTTTTGTACATCAATTAATTTTTAGAGTAATTCTTTTGAAATGTATTTACTATTAAATGAGAAGAAATGTACTCTATAAATAGACTGGTGTGAAAAAATAGGCGGAAAGGGGTGGGACTAACAACCTTTCGATTTAGGTTGGCAAGTATGCTTTATACTATTTTTACTGATTGTTATGTAAGTAGTATTCTCTTAAATCTAAATATGAACACCATTTTGCGCAATCACTTACCATTTTCTCGAGATACCCCCACCTACCCTTATTTCGTCACTATTCGCTAATTTTATGGCTATGAAGATCTCGTTTTCCGGATAAAACTGGATGTTAGAAGTTTCCAGAGCATATATAAAATAATTAAATTACTTAAACGAAAATTTTTACCTTTAATACATTCATTAGGAAGTTCTATTCGAACCGAAGAACTCACAAGCCAATATCGAACCGACTACGCTGCAGTGATTTACAAAAACTTCCGTTTGTTTAATCATATGGACATGAAGTATTCGTTAAATTAATCAAAGATTTAACTCTTAATCAATATTTTTTAAAACAAAATTATCGATAATACATCTAGAGGTTTATATATATATTTTTATGATAAATTTTACATGAAAAATGTAAAATGTAATATTTTTTATAAAATAGATAACTGGGTTTTGGTTTTTCACTCCTTCATTTTTTTTTTCTTTTCTTTTCCTTTAATTGATATTAATTTTTCTGAACCCATTTTTCTTACATAGAAATGATAAAGTTTGTTGCTCTATTTCCAAAAGGTTTTTGAAATATCAATCCAGTTTCTTCTACATGTACATTCTCTTCCTAGTCCCACTTTGGAAATATTTTCGGACACAAAGGGCTTATGTTCGAACGGACACACCCTCAGTTGTTGGGGGGAAATGTTCGAAAATTTTTGGTGTAACTTCAACGGACATAACAGGGGATTTTCAGGGTAGCTTTCTCCTAACAATAAGATTATTTTTGAAGTAGAAACGTGACATTAAGTCACACGCTGAGAGGGTTAAAGAGAAAATAAACTAAGTACATACAAATTAGAACATCGGTTGTTTTGCACCAAAGCACAGGAAATCATGCGGATGAAAGTTTTTAAATCGAAATTAAGAATTAAGTAGTAATAATAGAGGACCGTTCATAATTGTTCGGTGTGAAAATCGCTTGCTTAGTTGTAAGTTACTTGCTTTGCTCAAACTAATATGTATATTTTAGGTTGATTTCTTTAGAAATCGACCAATTGCACTCACTTATCTATCCGTTTATCTATCTATCTACACTTTGAGAGTAAAAAAAAAGCCGCACTCCAGAAAAAATGACATGCCTTTTTTATTTGTAATAACTTTAAAATTAATGGTTGAAACAAATAAAACTGTCCTGTTTGCGTAATGCCAAAGGGATGAAATGATACCCATGTACATTTTCGATTTAATAATTCGCTTTATTACACTCTATGAAGTACTTTATAAAAATCTACAAATTTTTTTCTTTTTTAACGTAATGCAATAACCATACACTTTGTATTCTATTCTGATTTATTATATGGAATAAAGAAGTTATATTTTAATATATGAAATAAAACTGTTTATTTGTTAGATCTAAGCAATTTTTAAATAAAAATGTGTATTCTGCATTGGGTTAATTCCATGTTTATATGGAATTACTGCTTTAACACACAGTGGCATAGTATCCTAATGTTTTTTTTTTTTTTTTTTTTTTTTATATAAATCTCAAAAAATCACTGTGCTAAATATTGTAAATAGTTTTTCTAGTTCTTGCAAAGTTGTAGGCAGGAAATTTCGAATCCTCCTCTCGAATCCTCCTTTTCGAGCGGATCGCCATTAGGACTATTTCCATGTATGGTAAAAAAGAAATTCTACTATACTTTTGTGGTATTTAACTTAAAGTGAAAAAAGATATGAATACTTACAGAATTATAGGTTCTCATGGGAATAAATAGGAAATTTTTACAAATTGAAGTGAATAAACTTACCACAGATGTCGTGTTAGTAAGGTGCATTATCATCTTGGAATGCTGTTTCCGGAAATATCCAAGATACTTCCAAAATAGTCGGTTAAACACCAGTTTTATGAAGACTGTGTTTTATTTCGAGTTAATTGATCCCTTGAGCAAAAGAAATTGCCAGACTGTTTGAAAAGTTATGCACCTCCGTACCATAATGTGCGGAGAATGTGTCACTATTTTAAAAGTGCGATTTTCATTAAGTCGGTCATATTTTCGTTGTCAGATCTGCTTGTTTTCTTTAGCTCAAAATAAGTTAAACTTGACTCATCAGAGAGAACCAGTTCAGTCCAATAATTATCTAATCATTTTTTAATTTTTTTAACCATCTGAGGTCTTGCTTTCCTAATTTTCTTCACTAAGAATGGAATTTTTTCAAATTTTTTGTCATTTAAATATGCTTTGTTTAATAGTTGCTGCACTGCAGTTAACGAAATTATGCTGCTAAATGCTTATTCTAAATCTCTTTTATGTTCTAAATGTAATACAAACCGATTTTATAAGCAATGGCTTTTTATCTTACGATCATATCGTTTGGATGAGCAACATAGCTGCCTAAAGCCGAATTTCCAGTTTAAACGGCCAAATTAGTTTATATCTTGCTAAAAACCCTTTCACTAATATTTTGTAACCATTAAATTATTTGTCATCTCACGTATTGAAATATTTTTTGATTTTCATTCAAAAAATAATACTTTTGTTGAACCTTTATTGCCTTATTCTTACCATTTTTGAAACAATTTATAAAATTACAGTTTTCCTGAGAATTGAATTTTTTTTTTAACACTGGACGCAAAGCTCAATTGTATGTGGAGGACAACACAATAAAATCTATTCGAAAATTTATTTTTTAAACTATAAAACTGGCGGTTGTAGAAGGTGAAAAGGAAAATATCCGAGTGCGGCTTTTTTTGTCGCTTAGTGTATCTATCTGTATCTATCTATCTATCTCTATATATATACATAATGAAAATTTTGACATCACGATAACTCCCGAAATAATACCCCGAATCGAGCCAAATTTGCACAAAGAATTAACATATAAATATCTTGAAAGAGTTTGTTAATCAAGTTGCTACACCATTTTATTTTCAAGTGGAGACCACTTGAAAATTTCATATTCACATTTTAAAAAGCGTATTTAAGACCAGAATTGTTTGAATTTTCATGTATACATAACCTCTCAACCAAATTTATACATATGACTGGCTCTCAACCAAATTTATTAATGAACTTTATCCTCCCTTTTTAACAAAGTGCGGATGTTTTAAAGAAAGTGGAGCAACTTGAAATCAGGTTACCACATGAAAATTTACAATAATGATAACTTTTTGAATTCTGATTCAATTCGAACCAAAATTGAACAGTGAATTTTTCATATAAATGTCTTATATGAGTTCACTGAGCAACTTGTTCCGACATTTGATTTCCATGTTGCGACCACTTGAAATCAGGCTGTCACTTGAAAATGTGCAACACGATAACTTTTAAAATACTATACTGATTCAAAACAAAGTTGGATAGTAATATTACGGTTCAAATATCTTGGATAAATTCGCTTGGTAACTTCCACCGCCGTTTTAGTTCCAATAGACAGCTTTAAAATTTGTCATTATGTAAACTTTTGTAGTACTGAATCGATTCGTATCAAATTTGGGTAGTGGGCTTATCATTCAAATATCTCAGATAAATTCGCTGGACATCTCACTCCGCTCTTTTATTTCCAAGCTGTGACCACTTGAAATTACAGAGCCACTTGAAAATTTTATATCACGATAATTTTTGTATTAGTAAATTAGTTTGAACTGAAGTTGGGTAGTGAACTTATCATACAAATGTCTTTGTATGATAAGTCGGATGGAAGATATCGCTGGGCAAGTTTCTCCACCATTTTGTTTCCAAGTTGCAGCTACTTAGACTGTCACTTGAAAATTTGTCATAATAATAACTTTTGAAATACTGCACTGATTCGAACCAAAGTTGGACAGTGAAGTTATTCTTGGTTGAGTTTGCTAGTCAATTTACTTCGTCAGATTGTTTCCAAGTGGCGTCGGCCACTTGAAATATTGCTATTATGATAACTTTTGAAATACTTAATCAATTTAAACCGAAGTTGAAAAAGGGATTTATCATTGAAATATCTACGATTTCAGTGGGCACGTTTCCAAGTTGCAGTCCCATGAACGCTGTCATTTGAAAATTTGTTATCCTGATAACTTTTGAAATATTTAATCAATTCAAACCAAAGTTAGAAACATGATTTATCATTCAAATATCTATGATTTAAGTCGGCACGTTTCTCCGCAATATTGTTTCCAAGTTACGACCACTTGAACGGTGCCATTTGAGAATTTGTTATCATGATAACTTTTGAAATACTGAATTTATTCCAAAGTTGGTCAGTGGGCTTACGTTGCAAATATCTCGGATTATTTCACTGAGCAACTTGCTCCGCCGTTTTGATCTAAGTGGTAGCTACTTAAATTGTCAACACGATAACTTTTGAAATTCTGAATTAACTCGAACTAAATTTGTACAGTAGACTTATCTCAAAAATACGTTTGATGTGTTTGTTTGCCAAGTTGACCTTCCTTTTGTTTCCAAGTGAATTTTATGTATATTTGAATTTTTCAAATTCACATAAAAAGACATTTCTGAACCGAATTTCTTAAAATTCCATATGCACATAGCCCACATCAATATTCCTAACAAGTCCATTAATAATTTGTTAAAAATGACGGCTATTTAATAGGAAAAAAGAAATCCATCTATCTTTACGAATGATCCGGAAGGATTTGTTTTTCTTTTATCATCCAAGTAAGGTAAGTAAATCAATCTAAATATGTTCTTTTATTAAATTTTTAAACGTAATATTATGCAAATAAAATAGATACTTTAGGTTTTTTTTTTTTTTTTTTTTTTTTTTTTTTTTTTTTTTTTTACATGATATAAATTTTTTAAAATTTTTCAAATTTACATAAAAAGACATTTCTGAACCGAATTTCTTAAAATTCCATATGCACATAGCCCACATTAATATTCCTAACAAGTCCATTAATAATTTGTAAAAAATGACGGCTATTTAATAGGAAAAAAGAAATCCATCTATCTTTACGAATGATCCGGAAGGATTTGTTTTTCTTTTATCATCCAAGTAAGGTAAGTAAATCAATCTAAATATGTTCTTTTATTAAATTTTTAAACGTAATATTATGCAAATAAAATAGATACTTTAGGGTTTTTTTTTTTTTTTTTTTTTTTTGAGTTTTATATATCTAAAATTGTTTAAAAAACTTGAGTGCTTATTATATAAAATACGATTGAATAAAGGAAAAAAGAAAAAAATGTATTTATGTTAATTTAGTAAATACTCAAATAAATTTAAACACTTCATGCATGTTGCTTAAAATAAATTCCATTGAAAAATTCGTAAGTAATGTAAGTGTTTGAATCTATATTTATTTGAATGGTAAAATATCTGAATTTGTAATTGATTAAATTGCGAAATGTCTTGATTTCCAAACGTCTAAACTATAACATGTCACATTTCAGGCATATCAACATTATATGATACTCAGTTTAGTTCGTTTATGTAAAGGCGCTTAGTGTCAAATTCAGACGAGTGTGCTGTATAAAAGTTTTCATATTTACGTTTTTCAGGTCTTTTTTATGTCTGAACTGATATTTCAGACACATTTCTGTCTGAATTGTACATGCTTCTGTTTTGAAGTGTATAATTAGTCCTTTTAATTTTAAATTTCACTTTATTATTATTATTATTATTATTATTTATTTATTTATTTTTAACAGACCTAAACTATCGTTGTTCATAAACTATGCCTTTATTGTTATAAATGGCATTTCTTTCATGCAACCACGTGTCACAATTATCTCATTCAGTTCTCTCCAGTAACTTGTAATTTTTTTTAATCTGGTACTGTTCCAGACATTCAATTTAGTAATACCCATTTTCTTGTCATTACCAATAAGACGCATATTTTCTCCTAGCATGGAAATCAATGGGAACAATGTGAAATTTAACTCATTTCGATAAAAGAGATTGCGCAGCCTTTTCTTCAATAATTATTTACTATTAGAAGGGAAACTGTTGATGCTCGTACCATTAATCAAGGTTAGTAGTTTAAGAGAAATCGTTTAATTGAAAAATATTTTCTTCTGCTGTCATTGAACAGAAATTCCTAGAAAGAGACATTGAAATCCAAACATCCATTTTATAAAAAAAAAAAAAAAAAAAACCTTTTTAAACCACTAATATGAAAATTTAAGTAAACACTCCTCTATTACTGTTATATAACTGTTTATAATCGCTACATGCGCACTCTACTACTTCCAACTCATTATCTGCATGTGCAATCTCTTCTAGACTTAACTTAAATATGTATATATATATATATATATATTTGTGTGTGTGTGCATGTGTGAGTTATTTCTCTTTATTATCAATAAAATTAATTGTCATTTTGTGAGGAGTTTTAAATCGAACATTTATTACCCGTTCTAAATTCAAAGCTATTATTAACTTTCGATATAGGGAAAAAAAAAATATTTTAATTTCACAGTCACAATGAAATAAAGTTGGTGCTTATTTTAAAACTAAATATTGCAAAAAAAGTAGAGAGAATCACATACAGAATTATATGATACATAATAATAATAATAATAATAAATAAATAAATAAATAAATAAATAAAAGAACCGACCACATAAAATAAAAATAAAATAAAAAATAAAAACATTAAATTAATAGCTCAAATATTTGTTATTAGCTTATGTTAAAAAATGTGTATACATAAAAAACATCATATTAAATAGAAAAAAATATATAATAAAGATTTTTGCTTTTCATATTGTTTATTTAAGGACGAATAAATGCATAAATTTTTATTACTGCAGTCTTTTCTTTAATGATTTCTTATTTTGTCACAGAAAAATTACACCAGTTTAATACTATTTACGAAAAAGTAAGAATAAGTATTCATTTTTGTTTATTTTAATACTTTGTATCATATTTCTATTTTTATAAATTAACTATTAGTAATTTATTTAAAATTATTATTTAAACTATTTTTATGTCATATTTTGAAATTTAATTGCTGAATTTTTATTATGATTAACTGGCGAGTTTTAAACATAGTTAAAACATACGGGTATTTTATAAAGTTCATCATACATATAGAATTCCAAAAATATACATAGGGAAACTAAAGATAACAATTGTTTTCATATGTCTATACATATATTTTGTTTTATATTAAAAAAAAATATATACTGTTGCAGTATTATTTTTTCAATAATAAATATAGCCATAATTATACACCCAGATTTGCTTACTTTAAACTTTAAAAGAAATATTTTCTATATTTGTAATATTCTTATTCACAACTAAACTGATCAGTAAATTAATAACTTGCAAATAAAAAAAACCATATATATATATATATATATATATCATTTACATCGTAAAGATATCTATGTTTAAATGTTTATAAACACATTGTTTAGTTCAAAAACAGAAAGTAAAATTTTCTATAATATATTATACATTCAAAATGAAAGGAAAATTTCAACATTTTTTAATAATGCAAGTGGGTAGAAATAAATCACACGAATGAATGCGCATGTTGGCTGTGAGCTTTGAATAAATAAAGCTATCCGATACAAAAAGTCATTTGAATTCACAAATAAACATTTGAATCCTCATACATTTTTAATTTGCGATATTCAAATCAATGTAACGAGCTATTTAGAAAACAGAATTCCAAAGAAAGTCGTAAAATGTGAATAAAAGGGAAAATTTAGAACAATGAAAATAAAAATATGGTAATTTTTGTTTTCAAATTAACTATTGAAGACAAAAGTTTTGTTTAAGATATAATTAATGGTTATGAACATGCATTCGAACTTATACACAAAATAAATTGAATAATCTTTTCATTTGTAGTGCTCTAAAAATTTAAAGATAAAATTTAAAGCGTGTTCTGGCAAATAAAAAGCTTTGTTTAATTTGTTTCTCCAGATTAAACAGATTCGGCATTCATTTACGAATAAAAATAATGTCATTGTTGGTATTTAATAGACTGTGCAATTGTAAACTTAAATTTGTCGATATAGCGGAAAACTATGTATTTGTGTATTGAAATATATAAATACATCGGTAAAGGCATAATTTTCTTATTTAAAAAAAAGTTAAATAGCTTAAAAAATTGAATTAAATAATCACAAGATTTTTATCCACAAATGTAACAGCAGAATCCATAAAACAAAAGTAATTCCTGCAAAGTAAATATTATCTATACATATTTCTGGTTGAAATGTTGAATTTATTTTAACAAAAACATATGATAAAATATCCTGCATATAACATAGCAAACTACCTATATATATATATACATATTTAATTTCTTTCTTTCTTTCTTTAGTTTTTTTTTTTTTTTTTTTTTTGCCATCATCCTATTCTCCAGTTTGTGTTAAAAGTTTTACATGCGGCTACTATGCTTTTTTATAGTATTCTCTTCGGTTTCCATGAAGATTTAATTAACATTTTATTTAATTTCCCATTCAATATGATTTTACTGCTTCGATCAGGGCTGGAACAATATAAATTGCTATGATTAGCTATATTGTTTTACGAAATCGGTGCATCTTTCACAGCTTTATGAAGTACATGCCCCCTGACGAATATTTACTTTTAATTTTAAGCATTTTTATCCAATTATTTTTGTGGTCATTTATTTGTTTTCTCTGTCATTAAGTGTTCCTTTTTTTATTATCATTCATGTCGGCGTAAGTAATTTAATTGCTTTTGTCTCTTATTGGTTCTTAATCTGTATCGCAACAATTTTGTGTCAGTCTTTCCTATAAGTTAAAATCAGTTCTATTATTTTGTGTTGGTATTGTTTCCTATCTATTAATTGCTAAATTTTAAGATTTATTTTCTTATTACGATATCTATCATTTATACACACACACACACACACACACACACACACACACACACACACACATATATATATATATATATTATATATATATAATTGTACAGTCGGTAACAAAAGTGTCCGAACACTAGCAAAAATTCCTATTTAGAAAAAGTACACTTCATACGGTTTTGTTAAATAAATCCTTGTCGAATCCTCTTCTTAGTCAGTCTTAAAACAGGATTCGATAAGGATTTATTTAACAGAACCGTATGAAGTGTACTTTTTTTACATAGGAATTTTTGCTAGTGTTCGGACACTTTTGTTACCGACTGTATAGTTCAAATCTGCAGAAATACACCTTAAACTTGTGTAATTTAAATTTAAATATTTAAATTGTATAAATTTAAGATATACAAATTAATATATACAAATTCAAAATTACATTTTAAAATTGTATATATTTTTTTAAAATCGTATTTTATTTTATTTTTTTATGCATTAGTAATTTATAAACATTAATCTGCTTTGTATTCTCCATGCTTGTTCAAAAAATATATTAATATAAAACATGAAGTAAAGTGCAAATTACAGTAACGTTTTTAAATTAAAATATTTAAATTTTATAAATATAGAATATTGTAACTTCCTAATATTATCTAATTCATACAAAAATTTTAGTTAAAAAAAAAAATCTGTAAAATAAAAATTTTGAATACCTATAAATATTAACTAAAATTGTATATATATATATATATATATATATATCATGAAAAACGGCAGTTTTTCGAGTGACGCAAGCGGAAGCCCAAACTGACGCTGCGAAATCATATATACGGCTAGTTCGACTTCAAAGAGATTTGTAAAAGCCGGCACTTAATATCTCAGCAAATATGCCATATTTTGTTCTGATCTTTTCAAAATAGTCTTTTATCTTCGGTCTTAATCTATCCTGAAA
This sequence comes from Salticus scenicus, assembly GCA_963930645.1. NCBI lineage: Eukaryota > Metazoa > Arthropoda > Arachnida > Araneae > Salticidae > Salticus > Salticus scenicus. The sequence continues at coordinate 22,196,769 of OZ005654.1, forward strand.
TTTTTACATTTCTACATGCAGTATGTTTTGAGATCTGAATCTCAATTTAAAGCCAAAATGGGAAAACGGTTGGAGTAATGGACTGAAATTCTGAAAAATATCTCTAAAACGGCTCGAAGGATTTTCATATAATTAATATATGTTGTCAATAGGATCTTTCCGAATCTAGTAACGTCTTTGTTTTTTTCAGGAAAACTCTTGTTTTTTATAAAAGTTCGTTTAAAAATAGAACTATATTACTCCGCCAATTGCATGCTTTTCTTCGGCTAAAAAGGCCGTAAATCGGCTCTTAGTTCTTGCTTGCAAGGCTTCAGTTGCTCACGTTGGTTGGCTGACCAACGTGAATGCAGTCAATAAATTTTTGTTATGAAGAAAATATTTTTAATTTTAAAATTTCCCATTTCGTCAAAAAAATATTTAGATAATATTTAAAATAAAAAGAAGTATTTTTAAATTATAGATATTCTATTTCATCATTATTCATAATGAATTAATTTTTTTTTTAAAGCGAAAACGTTTAAATCCCTCATGCGCACGAATTTATACCATGGTCCATGGTCTTTGGAGCGCATGCGTACATCATCCGGATTACATCCTGTACACACTAAGCTAATTTCTTGCACTGTATCTTTGCGCGGTGTTTGTTTATGTTGATTGGATATCCAAAATCTTTGCATGATTTAGTGGTAAGTGTTTTATAATTTTATATTCTTAAAACTTGCTTATATTTTTAAACTTAATTTTACGTATATGTAATTTTTGACTTTGCCTGATCGCCCGAAAGTATTGTTATATGTAAACAAACCCTAATTTTTATTTTTATAGTCGCTTTTTTCGCAAAATGTTACTCAGTTTTCTGTAATATGATAATTAAACAAGCTTTCGAATTAATTATTATGTTTATCATTGCTATTATTATGTTATTATTGGTAATATGTCACCTTTTAGCTTAGCAATTTTTGGAAAAATTAGGGGTATCCAGTGATATTGTTTTAGTCTTAATATTGGGATACTGACCGCTGTAGCATGAATTTTCAGATTCGTGCACGACGAATTAGCTGCATCCAGTGATTTTATTTATTTTTTGTTTGTTTTGTGATTGCTTCTGTACAGATTTTCATGCATTTTCAGATTCATGCAAGGCTGTAATTTTGAAATTTTGGGGCAAATCTTCAAGTTATTTTAGATTATACATCATTTATAATGCTGAATTTTATGTGTTAAAGCTTGAAAGCTCTCTGATTTTTTTTTTTTTTTTTTGTGGTGAAGTAGCTCAAATTTATATTACTGTTTTAAATATTTTATTAATCTTTAAAATATGCTTAATTTATTTCAGTGAATTTCAAAACAAGCACCAGAGTGAAACAGTAATTTATTTTCTTAAAATGTATTTTTGATGTTTTGTAATGATTCAGAATATCGATTTGCAGTAATCGACTCATTCAGTGAGATGTACATCAGCAACAGCGATGGGTGCCTTATAGTAAAGCTATTCCAAAAATAAGCTAAATAAAACTTATCAAAAGCTTTCTTACTTAGATTTCTTTTTCTTCTTCTTTTTTTCCCCCATAGCAGTTAATTGTACAAATGCATCTTAAAAATTAAACCCACTTTCAAGGCCTGCATTATTTATCATTAATAGATTGCTCACACTGTTTAGTGACAGTTTGTTTATAATTTCATTTCTTACCAAATTTATGCAACTGAAAACTATTTTCACAATTTGTCCGAAATCACAATATTTTTGAAAAAAGTTCATTCTGAATGAGGAATTTGCACACATGGGGGATTTGAACAAAATCCTATTCTTCTGGTAGTTTTAGGCCCATAAATTTCAAAAAGTTTATTAAAAATGCAAAAAAAAGTTCTCATTAATTTAAAAAATAACTTTAAAATTAACCAAAAATCATGTGACTTCAAAACGCTGCCTGACTTCATACTTTATGATGCTTCAATGTTTACATTCTGTTAGCCTGGTTGGTAAGCAGCAATTCGTTTTAACTTTCGTAATTATTAATCGTTTATGTGATTCCTGAGCATCTTTTTCATCTTATAATCATTCAATATCATTATCACCATTTTCCATTATCATCATTTTCAATTGTTTTCTTTTCATGGCGGTTGTCCAATGTTTTCGTTTCATAGGATCCTGTGGAACGCTAAAGGATAACTTTTGAGAAGTGTTAGCCGATGTATTGCATTGTTGCAAAATGGTACAATACAATATTTATATTACAATTTTTTAATATCGGTCATTATTATATCATAGAAAACCTATTTCGCTGATTCAAGAAGCAAAGCAAAGCACAAAATCGAATGTAAACAACAATTACTTTCGTTTGTTGTCATAAAGAGTGACGTTACGATATATTATACTGCATTTTCTCTATACAGTAAATAGTGTGATATTAAAATTGTTATAAATCAGTCATTAGATTTCAAATAAAAAAGATGTATTTAAGAATGTATTTAAAGAATGTATTTATTTTCTTACCTTTTCATTTTCTATTAGAATAAAATCAAAAAACGTGCAAATGCTTTGAATGCAGCTAATTCGTCGTGCACGAATCTGAAAATTCATGCTACCAGTATCCCAATATTAAGACTAAAAGAATATCACTGGATACCCCTAATTTTTCCAAAAATTGCTAAGATAAAAGGTGACATATTACCAATAATAACATAATAATAGTAATGATAAACATAATAATTAATTCGAAAACTTGTTTAATTATCATATTATACAGAAAACTGAGTAACATTTTGCGAAAAAAGCGACTACAAAAATGAAAATTAGGGTTTGTTTACATATAACAATACTTTCGGGCGATCAGGCGAAGCCTATAATTACATATACGTAAAATTAAGTTTAAAAATATAAGCAAGTTTTAAGAATATAAAATTATAAAACACTTTCCACTAAATCATGCAAAGATTTTGGATATCCAATCAACATAAACAAACACCGTGCAGAGATACAGTGCAAGCAATTAGCTTAGCGTCTACAGGATGTACGCATCCGGATGATGTACGCATGCGCTCCAAAGACCATGGACCATGGTATAAAATCGTGCACATGAGGGATTTAATCGTTTTCGCTTAAAAAAAAAAAATTAATTCATTATGAATAATGATGAAATAGAATATCTATAATTAAAAAATACTTCTTTTTATTTTAAATATTATCTAAATATTTTATACCTTTGGAAAACTTTGGAGATGAAACTTAAAGATGTGGATAAGGATAACGATAAATCCATTTTAACTTTAACAGCTTTTAATAAGCGATACCATGAAGCACTGGGAGCTTTCCATTTCTTGGCTTATCTAGTCTATTTCTTAGCTTATTGGAAAAAATTTGACCGATTTGGAAAGAAAACAATCTTTTACATTTGCAAATGAAAATTACTCCCCCGATATTATTCCAGTTATAATGAAATTCCTTGGAAAATCTGATCCCTTCTGCGAATTACTTTTTGGTGAAGATGTGCTCAGTAAGATTTCCCCACTCGATTGGTGAAAAAGTCACTTTTTCTCAAGTAACACTGGAAAAATTGATCACCTGAACCAGGCACTTACTCAATTGTTTACTGCAAGGGCATCAACTGCTTCTTTAGAGAGGATTTTTTTAACTTATGGATTAGTGCAATCTAAACTTCGAAACACACTTGGAAATGATAAAGCAGCTAAACTTGTTTTTATTTATAAATCATTTAACCACTGTTACTATATAAAATATTGGTTGTGAAATTTTCAGAAAAAAAAAATTATTGTGATTACAGCCCTTAGTCTACTTCATCTTTCTAATAAATCTATGTTTGAATGAGTAAAATGTCTAAATTAACATAAAGCATCCTTTATTTAAATTATGATATAGATTATAGATAATTAAAACAAGCAGAAAACCCTATATTGTAAGGTAAGTAATTATTTTCTACTGATTTATGAATTATTCTTGTATATATTTTTTAGTTATATGTATTTTTAACTATATATAAAAAAAATAATTAATTGATTTAGACATCTAACTTAACAATTTAATTTGTTTGTATCAAATATTATACTTAGATATATTTAAATTTCAAAAATTCTATTTCAATCAAAAAAATCTGATTTAAATTTAAAAAATCCGATTTTTTTTTTTTTTTTTTTTTTAATCAAGATTTTTATCAACTCTATAACCCCACAGAATTTTTGCAGGAAGTGTTTGGTCAAATACTTATGTGTGCAGACAGTTTTCAATTTTACCTGGCTATATGAACAGCGAAATAGCTTCATGTTTCAGTGATGAGCTGCAAAATTAGCATGTAATTTGGTAAATGGTCTTTAAAGAAAGCTATAAAATTGAATTATTTTGTTTTGCGGACAAATAATTTGTATTGTGGAAAATATTTTTGAAATATTTATAATTAGCAGTGAAATAATTTTATATTTCAATATAATGGCGCTAAATGACATATTTCAATGTAAATAACCTTGAAAAAATGGTTGAGTTTCATCGATTTGCAGCAAAATAAGCCTATTTCCAAAATTTTGCTTCATTTTGGACTGTTGGGGGCAAAATGCTTGTACATTTCAGTAACAAGTTACAATATTATTGCATATTTTGGTAAACCTCTTTGAATGAAGGAAACTTTTTTGATTGGCAAAGAAATAATCATGAATTTTTGCAATTATTTGTTATTAAACTTAAAATTTGTCAGTCTGTGGCGAATGGTTCTGCATTTCAATAATAAGCCACAAAATTATCATGGATTTAAGAAATAGATTAGGGGAAAAAAATTATTGATTAGAGCGATAAAATAAACTCTTATTTCTGTAATTAATTATCATGAAGCATAAAGTTTCTCAATAAGTGGCAGTATGATGCCATATTTTATTATGCCACAAAATTATCGCTCATTTCAAAAAATAATTTTGAAAAAAGAGCAAATTTTATAGATAATTTTATTTTATTATAGAGTGATTTGAAAATCTTTATATTTAACCAACCCACATCTGTAGTTATGTTATTTTACAATTGTTTTGTTCTTATCTTTAAAATGTATTTCAAAATTGCTTTGTACATTTTGGTTAATTGTTCAGAAAGTATTTTTAATTTTCAGAAATTTACTGTAAGCCATTTTCACCCCTGATTACACGCAAATTTTGCAGACAGATTACGAAATTTTAAAAGCCTGTCACATACAGCTATAAAACTTTCTGCCACTGGGATCTATACAGTCGGCAGCAAAAGTATTCAAGCACTAGCAGAATTATTGGCTAGTGCTTGGATACTTTTGTTGCCGATTGTATATTCTCTTTAGAAATTAGTTTTAAAAAGTTTTTTTTAAATAAAGTTGAAATTTTATATGAGGTTTTTCTCTAAGATTTTCAATAATGCTAATTTTGTGGGCTTATTAAAGACTTTTATTATTATTATTATTATTATATGTATAAACTGGGTGTTAGATAAAGATTATGACCGTGAACTTTCAGAGTCTTTCTCAGAACTAGAGTTCATGAGGTTACCTAAATCAAAATTACTACCTGAGTTAGAAAAAGATTGATGTATCATCAGGGTTAGAAATAAGCAGTCGTTAGTCGTATTTTGCGACCAGTTTTTTCATTTTGATGCCTAGAATTCCAATCATAGGTGCCATATTTGATGCCTGGATTTTTTCCTCATCATATCTAATAATTTTCCCAATCCCATCAGACAGCAAACAAGTCTATTTCACCTATTTCACAAGTCTATTAAATTGTGGTGGAATGGTGTATCTTCTGGGTGAAGAATGAATTTGCGATTTTAAATATGTATGTTTAATATTGTCAATGTAATTACATTCATTACATAAATATTTTTTATATAATCTTGCATATAATATTTACAAGTTGATGCTTTATTATTATTATTTTTTTTTAAATATACATATTTAATTATAGATGGCACCTAGATTTTTAATTTGAGCGCCTAAAAAATTTAATCCAGGCGTTATTTTGACGCCTAGTTTCAAAATTCTTATTTCTACCACTGTGTATCATTATTTCCAAATGAATATTTTAAAAAACAGATACAAGCTCAGTGGGATAGCAGTGCATTAATTTTTCAATATATTCCTCTTTATATATATATTGATGTTGCAAATGTTTTATAACTGTAATCATAGAAAGTTGTTGTTGAAGGAACATTCAAAATTCTGATTAACAACTATAGATTTCTTGTATTATATTAATTTTCTCCTTCTCGAACACTTTGCTCGAAACATATTTGACATTACTATAAATAACTATTAACCGTGTTATTGTGACTAATGAAAGATATGCTTAAATATGTTGTGTAAATAATTTACTAAAAAAAAAAAAAAATTGCGTTTTTGGCATTGAAAAATTCCCAGCCCTTATCACTAACTTCTTGTTATACCAGATTTTGGGCGTCCGTCAGGGTTGGCAAAAACCAGTTTTTTTTTTTTTTTTTAATTCATTTTTTTTGTTTAAACCAGATTTTTATTAATATATGTTTTCCAGTCACATTATACATATTTGTAAATAAAATTGTCACTTTAAAAAGTAATTAATATTCCAATATCAATTATCACTTCATCTAAAAATTATTTAAATTATTGATAACAAATAGGGATGAGATTTTTCAGCTTTTTTTGTAAGTTGATTTTCTTTCTGTAACAATGTATACAAGAAACAAAGTTTGTACTTTCAGACATGAAATTCTCTTATGTCTCATATAATTAAAATCGTTTTCACATAGTCATGTTAATAAAACATTTATTTATTTTTATGTTCAAAAATAAAACAATCAAATAATTTATTTCTGTAACACAGGCTTTTGCTATCTGAATTCTTATATTTTGCTTTAATGTTTATCTTTTTCATAAAGTTTTATTTATTTTTACACTTTTGTCGATATCTCATCCTTGAGGTAAAGAACTGTTAAATATAAAAGTGCATTTTATTATAACTTAATTCTTTTATATTCAGAACTTCTAAAAATATTCCATAGTTGTAGTATTCAGTTTTCATTAAAATGATGTAAAGGCTGATAACAGGATTACTGTGAGTTGACATTTTTTTTTTTTTTCTTTTAATAGTGAATGTTAAACCTAACATGCCTTTCCTACAATTTAATGATAACAAATTAACTTAATAACAATAAAATTCTTAATTTAATGAATTAGGGAAAAATTTAAAAAACTCCAATACAATAAAAAAGAGTCATAGGAAGAGATTTAAGAAAAAAGTGTACTTTTGGATTATGTAATGGAATATTGCAATCCATATGAAAATTGCATATTGAATAGAATTTACATTTAATATAAATAAAATTAGAAGTTTTATAGCTTTTATTGAAACTAAATTTTATATTTTAAGAAAACACTCTTCATCGGATTTAGAATCTTTTGCGATTAGAATTATTTCAACATTTTTCAATACTTGGATATTAAAATTTTTAATGTCATTTCCTTAATTCTAGTGCTGTTACATTTTAATAAAATAATTCATGTAATTTTTACTTTATAGGTATCTTGTACAAAATAAATGTGCTTTCCATTATTTATTTTACGTTTCACTACATTTAGCCTTAGATCCTTTCATTTATTATTTTATAAGATAATTAATATAAATTTGCTAAATTTATTAAATAAATTTATTACATTATCATATTATATAAATTTATTAAATTTAATATAATCTATAATTTCTAGATATTTTTTTTCTCCATATATAATAAATTTAATAAAACCAGCCAATTATGCAATAAATCACATAAATAAAACCTTCTCTGAAGAAAAATTACAATTGAAATAAACTGAATTAAAAGTAAAAGCCGTTTACATAAAAATAATTTATAAATTTCAGTTAAAAAAAGGAGCAATAGAATAAAAATTTTGAATTTTTTGGAAAGGAAAAAAAATAAAAATACCAGTTGGTTTAAACCATAGGTTCTCAACGGGGGGCGGTACCACCCCCAGGGAGCGCTGGAGGCTGCTGAGAACTTGCTTTGTGTAGTAGGGGGGGGGGGCGATATAAGCACGTTTTAGTATTCAAACTAAATATTTAAAATTTCGCATGTGTTATATTTTTCACTTCTTAAGGGGGCGTCAGCTCTAAAACGCTTGAGAATTACTGGTTTAAACTGTGGCAACCCTGGCGTCAGTCCAGGATCATAGACAAATTTTACTTTGCTGCAGATAGCTATATAAATTCCTACTAAGACTTTAATTATAAAACTTTGATTACTACAAATGTTCACATAAATTATGGCATTGAAACATAATTTATGTGAAAATATTAATTAGAAAAGTTTCTTAAGATAAGTGCATTACTTTATCGTAGAATTTAATTTTTGAAAATAGAAATTAAACTTAAAAAAAAAAAAAAAAAAAAAAAAAAAAAAAAAGAGAGAAATATACCATAATCCATGACTTGAGTGCTAATTACCTGTCTTATATCTTGAGTATTGTATTACTTATCTTGAATACTATCTAAACACATTTTGAGTTTGTGTATCTAATCATAAATACTATGCGATTTATGTCTATACCGGATGTTATTTAATTACATAAAAAAATATATATGTATATACTCGTCTGATGTGTTGATTGTCTGTGAGTATTAAGAATTGCATTGTGAATTGAATTAAGTTCATTAAATGATTTTTCGTTTATGTTTTGATTAACAAAATAAATTTGAAGTTTTTCAATGCAGTCTATTGCAACTTTATGAGTGAACAATACGTAATTTCTCCGACAGCCGCGTCCCATGTTATTCTATGAGGAAATTTGTTTCTATAATTACTCATCATAAAACACATTTTTTTTTTATTCCGTTTTCACATTCAGAAAATTCACAATCGTGAAATTAGTACTCATTTTATAAAAATTGATTTTTTCAAATTTTTAGTATTTCATTTTGTGGTTAAAAAATGAAAAAAATGCAATTTGTGAAAATTTGAATTTTTGAACTCTTAATATATAAAAATTTTGAAAAATCAATTTTTTCGAAAATAAGTACTAATTTAATGGTTGGGAATTTTCTGTTCTGTCATGTTTTTTTTAACAGTGTTATTTAATTTCACTAGTAAGAATGACTGTTTCATTGGATTGTTTCGAGAATATTCATTGACTATTAATTTTTGTGGCTCCAAAAATGGTTTTATTCAACCGTTTCCTAAATATTCATTAAATGACATGCATTTGTCAATTAGAACCTATTCGCATCTTTAAGAATTACTTTCTACATGCAAAAATGCCGACAGCTTTTGTAATGACATCATTATAGGCTCAATATTCATTAGATAAAATGCATTTGTAGATTAGAACCTGCTCATGTCTTTAAAAATTCTTTTTTATATGCAGAATTGACGACAAGTCTTAAGACAGTATCATTACGGCTTTATCTGCAAGCTGAATATTCATTAAATAAAGTGCATTCATTGACTAGAACCTGCTAATGTAATTTCTATATGCAAAAATATCAACTTTCATGACAATATCATTATGGGCTCTATCCCTACTGACTGAATACCCATTAAATGAATTGCATTCATCAACTAGACCCTTCTTATTAAGAATTATTTTTTACATGCAGAAATGTCAACAACTTTCATAATATCATTACGGAATCTATTTACAGGCTGAATATTCATTAAGGTAAGTGTACCAGTAGTGGGCTATGTACCAGTAGTGAGCCACTTGAATGTTTAAATTAAAAATAAGAAATTCCAACATTCAAATGAGATAAGAGATCTGCCTCTGATAAGCTGAAACCCTTATTGACTAGATACCAGAGGCACAACCTTCATTTCCTGTTTACTTAGGAGTTAAAATTTTTTTTGCTGAAGTTTGTCTCAGAGAGCAGCATTTTAAGCCTATTCTTAATGGTTTCCTTAAGAGATAAGTCTTCATTCAACTCCTTTTTAGCATATGTTCTGCTTGTTTTAAAAATGAAATTTTATTGATATTATTTCATTATATACTGAATATATTATAAACTATCATTAAATTAAATAATATCAATAATTTATAGGTAATGGAGGGTGGCCCACTTTTGGATCAATGTTTTACTAAATGTTCCAGTAGTGGGCCTAGTAGGCCCAGTACTGGAGCACATGCCTTTTCTCATATAGACTGTTTTATGATGTTTAATAAAAAGATTACATCTTGTAATCTTATTTTGTATAATTAAATTTGTTTTATTTCTATCAGAACCAGTAGTGGGCCACGTGGCCCACTACTGGTACACTAATGGCCCACTAATGGTACATTAATGGAACATTCTGAAAAATTACTTCAATAAATATGTGAATTACCACATCACAATATTATTTCAATATTTTGTTTACTTTGTATTTGCTATTTAGTGTATTTAATTCTTTCATTTTATTTATATGTTGTGAATGAGATGTATTTTTATGATTAAATAAGATTCCCTAATATTTAATCTTTCAATAATTATGTCATTTTGATACATATATTAGCTTATAAATATCATGATACATATCAGGATGAATACCAGCCAATTCTGACTATTATAGTCAGAATAAGATGAAAGAATTAAACACACTAAATAGCAAATACAAAGTAAACAAAATATTGAAATAATATTGTGATGTGGTAATTCACCATATTCATATTTTGTTCTTAAGTAACGCATATTCACAAGTTATATAATCTAAAATATGTGTATAATGAAAATTGTTCTCAAATTGTAGTTACCTTTGAAGTTAGTATTATAAAACAACTGAATGTTTATTTTGAGGACAATATGTAAAATACAGATAAAGCAATTCTGTAAGCTTTGGTGTATTTATTTTATAATACATATATATTTAAACTTTTGTTTTGATTTGAAATGTATGTGAATTATCTAGGTAATTTTAGCCATTCCTTGCATTAAAATAATAGTTTTGTAATTTTTCGATACATTATAAAGATATTATGCATATTTAATTATATAATAATGATAGTATATTTACTCTGTAAATAGAACATCCTAGCAATTCCACAACAAAATATAAATACTTCTAGTTTTGGTTTACTTTTGTTTTAAATATCTTTGCATCGTTTTGAAAAGGCATTAATATAACAATAAAATATAATGTTAATAATATTACTATTAAGTATATTTGTTTTATGTTGAATAATATTTTACATTATTTTAAAAAATTTTCATGCATCCCGTGAAAAAACAATGGATTGAGTTTCTACTATAATATTAATAATTTAAAATATGCATTTTTAAATGATGAAAAACTAATTCAGTTTTAATTTTTGCAGCCTTTAAGCTAACTTAATAATAAAAGTATATTGAGGAAGAAAATGATTTAGGTGTTAAAGAGCCTGTTAAAGTTTTAATAGATTATATAGATTCCCTAGGCGTCAGTTCTATATATGATCAGGTAACAGTAACAGGGTTGCTACGGAACAGGGAAAACTCAGGGAAGTGAAAATCTACTAAAAACAGGGAAAACTCAGGGAATTTGGAAATTTATTGCAAAAACAAGGAAAATTCAGTGAATTTTGTAATTTTGTGGAAAAACATTGGATTTTTTTTTTTTTTTTTTTATAATCAAATATTTTTTTTTAAATTTTAGTGCTTTATAATGAATTAATTATGGTTTTTTTCTCCAACTATAGTAAGTTAATAAAATTAATAAACCCTAAATATGTTCAATTGACTTGTAAACAAGTTAGATTCTAATGCTGCATGATTACGTGTCATCTATTTTACTTCCAGAAGAGACAGGGAATTTTTTCTCCTGATTTGTGTAGCAACCCTGAATAAGTGATACCATCAAAACTTTTGGGGAAAAGGCTGAACTTCACAAATCATTTGGACTCTGTAAGGAGGCAAATAATAATAATAATGACTCTCCAATTGCTGGGCCATCGAAAAATATTCTATCACCATTTAAGAGGGCTTTTTTCTGGCCACAAAAGAAGGATGATCAAAGAAAAAAGAGAAAGCAAGAAAAAAAAAAAATCCTACTGTAGTTACTTCACCAGAAATGATCATGTATTATAAAAAGAAAGACGTTGCTAAAAATGCAAAAGCTGCTGAAAAAGAAAAGAGAAAAATTGAAAGAAAAAAAAGAAAAATGGAAAAGAAAAACAAGATCAATTTGTTCTTGTGTCCCTGATGGGAGGTAGAAGAAATACACAAAAATATAGATATTTATGCATGATTCAAGATATAAAACATAAAGCAATACAAGTTCAGGGGTTAAAATCCACAAAGACCAAAAAGGACTTTGTAATTGTCAAAAATTATTTATTCACTATAACATATCAAGATTTATTATCTGTAATACCCCAACCAGAACTTAAGATGAAAGACAGACAGTTAACATTCACATATAATAAAAAATTGTCTATTAAAGAAAAAATGTAAATTTCATGTGGCAAGAATGCATAAATAAAAGATTTCATCAACATTAAGCCATTTTTATTGTATTTGTACAGTGCAAAAATTTTAATATAGTCTTACTATTACTGTGTATAATGTTTCTATTCTTTCTTTTAAGCATATTTGGAAAGTATGGGTGGCTCACTTTTGGTATGCCCACTACTGGTGCATTAAAATTTTGCTATGCCCACTTCTGGGGCATAGAGTGATCCAAGTTTTTAATTTTTTTAAAATTGATATTACAATATTTTTGATATTTTAGAAGATTATTATTATAGATAAGAGTTTGAACAATCATAAAAAAATATAGTTTAGCAAAACTTCTTGAAAGTTTTATAGTAATTGAGAAAATGCTGTTAAGTGGCCCACTACTGGGGCATTTACCTTAAATAAAGTGCATTCATTGACTAGAACCTGTTCATGTCTTTAAGAATTACTTTTCACATGCAGAAATTTTGACAATTTTCGTAACAATATCATTACGGGCTGAATATTCATTAATGTGCATATTCGTCGACTAGAACTTGCTCCTGTCTTTCAGAATTACTTTTTACACACAAAAAAGGCCGACAGGTTTTGAAACATCATCATTACAGGCTGAATATTCATTAAATAAAGTGCATTCGTTGATTAGAACCGGCTCGTGTCTTTAAGAACTTTTTTTTTACATGCAGAATTTTCAACAAATTTCATAACTATCATTACGGCCTTTATCTACGAGCTGAATATTCATTAAATAAAGTGCATTCATCAACTAGAACCTGCTTATGTCTTTAAGTATTACTTTCTACACGCAAAAATGTCGAGAACTTTCATAATATCATTACAGCCTGAATAGTCAGTAAATAAAATGCATTCATGGATTAGAACGTGCTTATTTAAGAATTACTTTCTACTTGCAAAAATGCTAACTTTCATAGCATTATCATTACTATCTCTATCATTAGCTTCTTTTGAAATATTTTCTATGATGATAGGTCATATATAATGTCAAAACCTTTCTGTTTTTGCTCATTAAGAATATATAATTTTCATAAATATCTCCAAAATAAAGTCACAGAAAGACCAAAAAGGGAAGTTTGTAACTAGATGTTATAACAAACCTATATATCAATTTGCAATGTTCTGCGCCCAACCATTTTAAATTTGTGCAAGATACACATACATATGTAGATACAGACATTATGAAAAATCATCTAATGCCGTAGATATCTCTAAAACGAGAGCTCGTATTAACGCCGAAGTTGCAGATGTACAAATAGACATCATGACAGTCAAAATATAAATTTTCAAATTCTACAATCATTCATTTTTGAGCTATGCAAGATACAAAACCAATTTTGCAAATTGGGATTACAATATACAGAAGTCAAAACAGAAATCATCCTACCTTTCCTATGTTTTAATTTTTTGAGCAAATGATCAGTAACCTTTAAAAAGGAATGATATCAATACAAAAAACCCTTAATGGGTTAAAAGCTTGTGACGCAGCTACTTTATGGCAATAAGAAACTGAAATATAGGTCTTAAAAATAATGATATCAAATTTTAAGTGACGCTTTGGTGTTAATCATGAGAAACGGCAGTTTTTCCAGTGACGCAAGCGGAAGGACAAACTGAACGCTGCGAACTCATATATACGGCTAGTTTGACATCAAAGAGATTTGTAAAAGCCGACACTTAATATCTCAGCAAATATGCCATATTTTGTTCTGATCTTTTCAAAATATTCTTTTATCTTCGGTCTTAATCTATCCTGAAAATTTTACATTTCTACATGCAGTATGTTTTGAGATCTGAATCTCAATTTACAGCCAAAAAGGGAAAACGATTGGTGTAATGTAATGGACTGAATTCTGAAAAATATCTCTAAAACAGCTCGAAGGATTTTCATATAATTAATATATGTTGTTAATAGGATCTTTCTGAATCTAGTAATGTTTTCGTTTTTTCCAGGAAAACTCTTGTTTTTTATAAAAGTTGTTTTAAAAATGGAACTATATTACTCCGCCAATTGCATGCTTTCCTTCGGCGAAAACGTCGTGATATGGTTTTTACTAGCAAGGCTTGAGAAGGCCATGTTGGTTGGTTGACCAACGTGAATGCAGTCAATGAATTATTTAAACTTTCCTTTTTTTAACGCAAAAATACTTTATTACATTTTTTATATATTTATTGTATATATGCTAAGTCAAATTCACTTAAATATATTTTCTCTTCTGCTATGAAAAAGATATTTTTGATTTCAAAATTTCATATTTAGTCAAAAGATTATTTAGATAACATTTTAAATAAGGAAGTATTTTGTAATTTTAGATATTCCATTTTATCATAATAATGATGATTTTATGATTTTTTAAAGCAAAAAATTTTTAATCATTCATAAAAATCGATTTTATAGTAGCACAATGATTTGCGATTCCTATTCATGTATCCTTCCTCACAGGAAATGGAAAAAAACAGCAAATGGTGTTTTGGCGCCATCTTTTGTTTTTAATTTAAATTAAAACATACACTTTTGCAAATATATTGTATATATATATATATATATTTCTTTTTAAAAATTAAAAATCTCTTTTTAAAATACAGTTAGTTTATTCATATATTTACTTTTCAGACTTTAAAATGATACCTATTTTAAATATTAGCATAATCAAACTAATTTTTTTATTATTATTTAAAGCTATAATGACTAGGGAATGAAAGGAGGGATAAATACACTGTATATTAAAAAAAAAAAAAAACACATGAAAATAGAATTAAAATTCATGAAAAATGTGTCAAATAGCAATTATTAAAAAACACGTCAAAATAAATAAATGACATCTTTACTTTGAAACCCATGATTTATTTTAAAAATATAATTCTCTCTTTCTTTCTTTCTTTCTTTTTTTTTTTTTTTTTTTTTTTTTTTTAATTAATTAATTTCTGCATGAAAAATTCCATTTCATAACTATATTTAAAACTACAATAAATAAAAAACCCTCCTTTAATTTTAAATATTTATTTCTACATGTTTCTAAGCAATTAAAAGTGTTTTTTTTTTTTTTTTTTTTTTTTTTTTTTTTTATAAAGAAAAGTAGCTTAAATATGGGAATGTATGGTTTTATCCTGAAGGTAATAATTTGGCCATCTAGTGGTGCCATCTCGTAGCTTGTATTAAAACCATATACATTCCTATATTTAATTTATTTTTCTTAAAAAAAAAAAAAAAAAAAAGACACTTTTAATTGCTTAGAAACATGTAGAAATAATTATTTAAAATTAAAGGAGGGTTTTTTTGCTTATTGTAGTTGTAAATATATTTATGAAATGGAATTTTTCATACATAAATTAATTAATTAAAAAAAAAGAAAGAGAGAATTATACTTTTTTAATAAATTATTATGGGTTTCAAAGTAAAGATGTTATTTATTTATTTTGACGTGTTTTTCAATAATTGCTATTTGACACATTTTTCATCAATTTTAATTCTATTTTCATATGTATATATTTATATATATATATAGCGTATTTATCCGATCTTTCATCCCCTATCCATTGTTGCTTTAAATAATAATAAAAAAATTAGTTTGATTATGTTAATATTTAAAATATGTATCATTTTAAAGTCTGAAAAGTAAATATATGAATAAACTCTAACTGTATTTTAAACAGAGATTTTTAATTTTTAAAAAGAAATATATATATAACTTGTATTTTCCATAAAACTTAAGCTTAACTTGTATTTTACTTATTAACTTGTATTAACTTTAGCTTAACTTGTATTTTCCGTAATTTTTTTCTCCAAATGATTTTATCTTATTTTTAAAATTATAGAAATGTAGAGCTTAATTTATATTTTGTCTATTTTTTTCCACCAAATATTTTTATGAAATAATTTTTACCTGCACTTTTGATGAAAGTTTAAATTGTGAATATTTGAGCTTAGCTTCAAAAGGGAAAAGAAAATAAATAAATTTCCATTTTTAACATTAACTTGATTTTTTTAAATTGTTTAATTTGCATTTGTAATTCTCTAAAAAGAAACTTGCAAAATGTAAATTACGTAATTCTAACTTAAATTTGAAATTTCCCACTTATTATTATTTTAAAGAGTTTGAGAATCCCACTCAATATTTTTTTCTAGTGCGAAGCTTCTCCATTTTGTTTCCAAGTGGCAGGCTACTTGAAAATTTTTCGGCATGATAACGTTTGAAATACTGAATTAATTCAAACTAAATTTGTAGTGTGGATTTATCTCAGAAATGTATTTGTTATGTTCATTTGCCAACTTAATCTACCCTCTTGTTTCCCTGTGCCAGCCCACTGAAAATTTCAAATTTACATTAGAAAGGTTCTATGTTAAAACTCCATATATACAAGACTTCATTAATAAATCCATCAAGTCCATTAATAAATTGTAGAATTGAAAAATTGTAGAATTTTGAAAAAAAAAAAAAATGGTGGCAACTTCATTATAAAAGATAAATCAGTTTACCCTTCCTAGGAGCCAGAAGGACTTGTTTTAATTTTTTGATCAATAACCCCTAAAAAGTAATGATATCAGTACAAAAAACCCTTAACGGGTTAAAAGTTTGTGACGCCGCTACTTATGGCTATAAGAATTTGAAATATGAGTCTTAAAAATAATGATATCAAATTTTAAGTGACGTTTTGCAATTAGTTAAAATATACATAGATTTTCTTATTTGATCATTTACTTTCTACTTTTATTTATATTTATAATGCAAACGTAATATTTTTAGCTTCAACATCAGACAGATATATAAAATACACTCACTGATGCTTTTTAATTCACATTTCAAATTAAAAATAACAGTTTTAAAAGGAATGATATAAAAATTCCAGTGGCGCCTCGGTGTTATTTTAAAAGATTTGTTTTTAGATTCCATTAAAATTACTTTTGTTTTGTCTAATAAAGTATATTTACATATTGAAACAGTGCTTTTAATTTTCAAATATACTGTCAAATAATTATACTTTCACTGAGTTTGCATTATAAATTAAAATTATTTATTTCAATAAATTGATTTATCTTTTGCGTCACGCTATCCAAAACTGCAAGTAAAATCTGTGTAAATATTTTCCTTACGTCACACTACCTCTTTGCGCAAATTTTCACTCAGCTGGATACTATGATAATGATACTATGTTTTGGATAGCGTGACGCAAAAGATAAATCAATTTATTGAAATAAATAATTTTAATTTATAATGCAAACTCAGTGAAAGTATAATTATTTGACAGTATATTTGAAAATTAAAAGCACTGTTTCAATATGTAAATATACTTTATTAGACAAAACAAAAGTAATTTTAATGGAATCTAAAAACAAATCTTTTAAAATAACACCGAGGCGCCACTGGAATTTTTATATCATTCCTTTTAAAACTGTTATTTTTAATTTGAAATGTGAATTAAAAAGCATCAGTGAGTGTATTTTATATATCTGTCTGATGTTGAAGCTAAAAATATTACGTTTGCATTATAAATATAAATAAAAGTAGAAAGTAAATGATCAAATAAGAAAATCTATGTATATTTTAACTAATTGCAAAGCGTCACTTAAAATTTGATATCATTATTTTTAAGACTCATATTTCAAATTCTTATAGCCATAAGTAGCGGCGTCACAAACTTTTAACCCGTTAAGGGTTTTTTGTACTGATATATATACATACAGATATATTTCAATAAGTCAAAATTTTGCATACATACTGAAGTAAAATGTTTTATATATGACATGAACTAAAGCGGAAAATATCTTTTTTTGAAGATTAAAATACCTAAGCTCAATACATATAACATATTATAATAACTTCCTATAATATTATATTTAACTTCCTAAAGGATCACCATCTCTGATATATTTTTTTAGATTTTACAACTTTCTTTAACTTCAACATCGAACATTTTAAAATTTGATAAAACACCCACTTCAAATCTTGAGAAATTCGTTTAGTAGCGATGTTTGAACAAAAGATTGACATTGAGCTAAAAGTTAAATATTGTCTTTTGTATTCTCTGTAGTTTTGAAATTAAGAGAGCAAGAATATAAAGTTTGAATTTTCAGGAATATAACAGGATGTAAAGAATTAATACATCATTTGTTCTGGTAATACTTCAGCAGTTTAATTATAAAAATATTTAACTACAGTTGTTATAATTATGTCTGTCTTTTGACTTTTTCTATTTTATTTATTTTATTTGAAAATTTAAATTATTTCACTAGAGCGAATTAAATGCAATTGGATATTATAAGAATATATATATGTATATATATATATATATATATATATATATATATATATATATATATATATATATATATCCTACCGAGTAATTTAAATCAGTAGAATTCTGAGAATTGCAAATGTAGAACTTTACCATGATTTAAGCATTTTTGAATGTCACATTGATTACTCTTTTTTTTTTTTTTTTTTTTTTTTTTTTTTTTTTTTTTAATAAACAGTTTATTTATTTATTTTTCTTTGTGAAAATAAAAAGCAAAAATATTTTGATTTAATTAGATGCGTTTCAGAATGAAATTGGTTTTTCTATTTGAGAATAATAACAATAATGAGTATAAAGAAATTATACGATTTCTTTTTAAATAATTGTGTGTATATTGTAAAATTTATATTGCATGTATATTGTAATATTTAGAAATATTCTCTTTTAAATAGATGCGTTTCAAAATAAATTTGGTATTTCTATTTGAGAATAATAATAACAATGATTATAACGAAAAATAGACGATTTCTTTTTAAATAATTGTATTTATATTGTAAAATTTATATAGTATGTATATTGTAATATTTAGAAATGTAAAACAGTGTAATTATTGTGTAACAGTGTAATAAGTTTTACTGCTTCGAAAATAAATGTAAAGGAAAACAGATTATAAATATTTTTACTATTTTTTATTTTATTATTTATGCTTTCTTAACTGTATTTAAATGATGTTTTTTTTCGTATAAATAGTTTTTCAATTTCCAATGGATATATATATATATATATATTTTTTTTTTTTTTTTTTTTTTTTTTTGAAATATAAATTCTTTCCCACACTTATAAATTCTTTCCCATATATATATATATATAATATGTTTTAGTTTAGAAATAAATTATATAATTATATATAAATGTAATTGTTAAAGAGTTAAATCATCATAGAATTAAGATAAAACTAGATGTTTCGATTTTAACCTATCAAAACTGTTAAAAAATAAAAACTTCTCGTCACAAAAATGAATTTTTTTTAGGAATGGTGTTACAATGAAATTAATTAATGACATTTGTCATCCGTAAAGAAAGTGGACATGTGTTTATGTTCTACTGTCCTATATCCTTTATAATAAGGGGGCATATCATTTAATGCCTCTGCATAAAAGAAAAAAATGCACATCGAAAACATAGTGCTAACTGTTCTCATAAAATGGACAGGATGTGCTTTACCTCTGAAGTATAGATGAATAAATAATTTTATTTTTATTAATTAAAAAGGGTGTATGTTAGAAAAATATATTTTAAAAAATTATAGATATTTGCATAAAAATACAATTAATTCGGTTTTAAAAACAATAAGCGCATTAATGTTCAATTTTTGAAATACAGCAGGCATAAGTTTTAGGTTGTGAATGGTTTTCTAAATATTATATAATCCCAATTGCAGAGTGAAGAGGAAATGCACGTGTTATCAAGAAAAAAAATTAATAAAATATTGGATGATTCGGAAAATCGTTAATTTAAAATCATACCTCTATTTAGGAATAAATTCTGGGGGAGAAAACGTTAAATGAAATTAAAAGGGAAAAAAATGTAATTTTGCTATTACTTTGAACTATATTAAAATAGATTTTAATTTCATACGTGCTAAGTATTACACAAAAAGTATTGAATAAAATATTTTTTTAAGTACATGGGAGTGTAAAGGTTGATATATTTTTATTTAACAACAATGTGAAAAAGCCCAGAGCCGGGAATCGAACCCGGGCACCTCCGCTTAACGCACGGATGCTCTACCACTGAGCTACCCTTGCTGACAACCAGCTAGGCATTTTTCACATAATAAACGTTGGCGAAATCACCGAGTCTGCAAACGCAGATATAGCAGGTGAGACAATAATAATCGTAGCACAACTCCATAGACCACGAAATTTCAATTTAGAAGTTTATTCAATTTATTCAATTTATTTAATTTAGAATAAATTTCTAAATTGAAATTTCGTGGTCTATCGAGTTGTGCTACGATTATTATTGTCTCACCTGCTATATCTGCGTTTGCAGACTCGGTGATTTTGCCAACGTTTATCATGTGAAAAATGCCTAGCTGGTTGTCAGCAAGGGTAGCTCAGTGGTAGAGCATCCGTGCGTTAAGCGGAGGTGCCCTCTGGGATTTTTCACATAGTTGGTAAATAAAAATATATCAACCTTTACACTCCAATATACTTAAAATGAATATTCACGGTTGATGAATTCATGAATAAATTTCTAAATTAAAATATTTTTGTTCAAATGTCTTCCCTTTTTACGTTCATTCTATTAAAAAGGAGCTTTTCAGAATAACAATACAACTATTGTCTTTGTTTCAGATCTTTTGTGTATTTCTCCAACAACATTTTCAGTGTTTTTTTTTTTTTTTTTTTATCGTACTTTTTATTCTGTTACTTATTTTTCGATTTTGTTGATGACTGAGATCTCACTTTTAGAATAGTTGTTTAAAAATCATATTTTAGTTCATTATGTGTCATAAATTATATCTTAGGTTAAAAGAGAAAATTTCGTAACAGTGAATGTACTTTTAATAAAATGTATACAAGTGAAGGTACTTAAAAATTATTACATTGTATTTCACAAAGATAATTGAAAAGCAATTTAACTTTTAAGAGAATATAACAGTTTAAGTTGACAGAAACTTTCAAAATCGTAAAATAGAAAACTTTGCAAAGCAGAGATTCGTCCAATATGGTTACGAACGTACAAGATACATAATATTATTTCTTCCCAATTGGATTCCAAATAAGGAGATGTGTTTTTGGTAAACTGAGCATTTGACTTTCACGATGATGTTCCGCTATCTTTCAAATAAATGTAACTTAATTTAATCAGAGAAGGGAGATATATTTAAAAATTTTACAAATTTATCTAATGCTCCAAAATTTGCCAAATGTCTTTTCAGTAACAAGGAAAATTGTAACGGTAAATTTATTATGTGTTTTACAGTTGGTGATGTGATCAAATTACCTGCACACCTGGTGTTGAGTAAAAGAACCTACAGAATATACAAATTTCTCCGGGATAATTTGTATTTTTTTTTGCCAATGTTAGAATATCTTTGTTAAGCTACACAGTGTTATAAAATTTTGATTAACGTATTTAATAGGTAAATAGATCCAAAGTTGGAACACTGGTTAGAAATTAGAATTTTTCAGAATTAAGGGGTAATTTCAATGTTTCAGTAAAAGAGTAAGTAATATATTAAAAAAATCGCTAATAAGTGTGGGGGGGGGGATGTTGGAATATATAGAACTACCAGGATTTTAAATGTCGATAGTGAAATCATGGATGCTGAGATGGTACTGACTGACGATTCTGACTGATAATGCTGATTGGTGTGAGTGATGTCGCCTGGAGTTATTCTATTCTTTAAAAAATCTTGATTTCCTGTTGATAACATAAAATATCCACTGAAAGTAGAAATAACTTCTGTATTCGTTGTTATTAAATTTTCTGAAGATGCTCTGATGAGTATTGCTAAATGACGCATTAGTTTGTGTATTTTTAATAAGGGCTGAGAAAAAAGGATTAGTTATATATATATATATATATGTATATATATATATATATATATATATATATATATATATATATATATATACATATAAAGCAAAGAGTTTGTCGGCGGAACACATCCGGGTGGACCACTCCTATTTTTGATTTAGTAAAAACTGGTAATTTTTTTAAAAGACACTGCACTTTTTTAAAGGAGCTCTAAAAATTGTTCATTTTTCGTAAGGACACTATATGCATCAAGTTATTACATTTAAAGGTATTACGTTGCAAAATTTGACAACGTGATATTATTCGATTGCTTTTATGTTAAAATAAGAGTCTAATATTAAACAAAAAGCAGTCTAATAGTAAAGAATAATGAATGATTTTTAAAAATTTTTAGTTTTGAAGTTCTAAGAGCTGCAATATTTAAATTACAGGGTACGTACATAATCCCATACATAATCTATTAAATTTGTAAACAATTGTTAATACATTTTTGAGAATCATTCACATAAGACCATACAGCATTATGGACAATATCCCTGTGACGTCACAGTAGGTAAAATCGCCTAACACGTGGCCGATATTTTGTAAACAAAATAGATTCAAAATGACATTTTATTGTTACGCATAACATTTTCTTAAATATTTCTCCAGTGAAACTTAATAATCAGATATATTGTTCAAACAAGAACAAAAGAGAAATGTAAACAACTGCATCGAATGAGAAAGTTAAGACTATTTCATATCGTAAAATTGCAGAACATTTTATGTATACACATACACACACATATATATAATGAATAAAATATTAATAAGAACATTTTATACACACACGTATATATATATATATATATATATATATATATAGACACCAAAGCTTAAATAATTAGAATTTCAATCACTTTAATAAAGGAATTTATTAAATGGAACATCCATTTAAATTTGTTAACATCGCCACAGTTCACATGGCAACTTTTAATATTACGTATGTTGATTAATATTAAAGTATATTACTAAAACTGGATTAAAAACAAAACAAAGGTATCACTATATCACTCTTACTTCAATTTCATATAATCTGTAACTATTATAAATAATGTTGCAAGATAAAAATTTGCAAGCAACAATTCTTTGCTATGGTAGAGTTGAGGATTGTTTGCCTAACCAGCTGATATTCTTGTAGCCTCGAACCCAAAGTGGGAATATGGTCCATTGCAAAATGAGTGCATGGTTGTTTGGTTGGGTTTTATGACGCACCAGTGCTGCGCAACGGACTATTGACGACGGTCTGGGATTCACCCTTGAGGGGCTCCAGACACATGCTATCAAAATTTTTATTCTTCGTGAAAGTAAAACGGAAGAAATATTTTATTTAATATAGGTTAAAGAGCGGGGGACATAAGCAACGGGTACCGAAGTAAGGTGTAGAGCAAATTCAATGTAGGTTTTTTATTATTATTATTTATTTATTTATAATGTGATGTGAAAGATAAGTGATAGTTCAGTTCTTTTGAGAATTTATTTAAATACAGTGACCAGCAAAGCAGGCGTAGCCTGATAGTATATGGCATTGAAGCCAAAGAAGAATATACGACTATGTTTAATTTTATACGAATCTCGACTTTGAATCTTACATTGAAATTAGAATATCTGTCATTAGGAATTTCAGATAAGATTAACGATTTAAATTTCTAAATCTGAATTTATTAGAATTTAATTTAGATAATATCAATAAAGCATGCATTAGATTCAATGGGAATAAATTTAATCTGCTCACCCCTCTGCCAGAATCCGGGAAGAGTTAAAGACAAAGTAGACTCACACACAAACTTAGTAGACTAGTATTGCTTAGAAGACTAATTTTAAATGTGGAAATAAATCACTTACTTTATGTAAGTGTTATGAATAGATTCCACAAATTCGAATCATATTATATTATATTGAATAAATTTTGAATTAAGATGAATAGTGAGGCCAAGCACCTCTCGCTTCAGAATTATCGAATGCCTCTAATTGACTTATTGCGCAGTGGGGTCCAAAAAAGTTTTAGTCCTGCTCAAGATAGTATTCAGAAGAAAGTTTAAGTCATTGTTTGGTGCTGCCATCTGTGTTCAATGATAAAAGTTAGCAGTTATTTTGCAAACCGGGATTCTCCACCAGTATATATATATATATATATATATATATATATATATATATATAAAGCTCTTGAATCTCCTACTTCCTTATATGCTGTGGTAAGTCTATGAATATATTAATAATATGTAATAATATTTCTGGTGTCAAATTTGTAATATTTTAAATCTCACAGAATAAGACACAAAAACTGTAACAAAATTATCATTTACATAAAAGATATGTGATAATTGCTTTTAATAAAATGTTGGAAATTAATATATATATATATATATATATATATACATTTGATTGTATAATTTTTTCTCATGCTCATTAATAAAAATACAACTTTTATCTTCAACACAAATTATAGGGAATATTCTAGCTAAAAAAAACTTAAATGGCCATTAACTAAATATAAAAGGAAATAAATTGCTAAGATTTTTTATGGTATCGTAATTATGTTTTTTTCCCCTTAATTATGATGATTCCTTATAAAAATTTCCATTTTCATAGATAGCATTTTGATTTTTGTTAACATAACTGTTTTAATAAATGACAATCTTTAAAAGAAAATGAAACTAATAACGAAATTCTAACTGCTTCACATTTTTTTATACATAAAATATTTCTTTAAGAAAATTAGTCAATCATTAAATTACTTTAATAGCGTCCTGTCGAGCCTAACATTAAATAGTAATTAACAATTTTTCTTATTCAAGATAACGACCAAATTGCTTTAGTCGTTTTCTGTAATATACATTTTTATTTATTATTTATTTATTCATTTATTTATTTATTTATTTTAAGGAATAAAAGTTTTAGCATTGAATATATATAGCTCTAAAAATGTTCTTTGTCAAATGGTTCATATTTCTACTGCTAAATAAAAATAAAAAAAATAATTAAAAATAATTAACAATGAGGAACACGTATTATTTTTACAATGAAATATTTTAAACGTCTTCGCAGTTTTCAATTATAAATGTATGTGACAATGTATTAAAAATTGTTTTCTGTTTTACGTTTAATGGTAAATAATTATTGTTTACTATTTAAAAAATACAGACTAAACAATGGATGATCTATTTAAAAACTAGCTGGAATACATGCAAAGAAAAAAAAAATATTTGTGATTGTGTTTGAAATACAAATACATGTGTTATAAAAATAACTAAATATTTTCTATTAATTAAATAAAAAAAAATTAAAGTCATTTAAAGGGAAAACACTTAAGCTTAAATTCATTTTAACACGAAAATCCACAATGTATAAAGCACAAACCATTAAATAAATTAGATTAGAGAAATATTTTCATTCCGTTTCGCTGCTGTAAACAAGAAATAATCATACATTATGGGAATGCATTAAGTATAATATATGACGACGAAACCCCAGGCAAATATCTTTATATTAAGTTTCATTGTTACATTTATCGTAGCTCATTTACTATTACTCCGAAAAAATACTTTGATGACATGTTTATTTATAAAAGAGATGAGCTCATTGTACCGTGAAACGTATTAGGTTTAGTAAAGACGCTAAGTTTTATCTGTTGCTACTTTATGTGTTTCTTTTTCAATGTAACACGATTATATATTTTTTATGTTATTATGTCAGAGAATTTAAATCTTATAAAATTTCTGTGTGAAAGTGTATTAAACCTCCTATAACTATTTATTATAAATGACAATTTACAATATGGTATAAATATTTAATACATGTTGTATAAAGTTCTTTTAAATTATTTTGAAAAACCATATATATATATATATATATATATACATATACCTACAAAGGGTATTATAATATTACAAATACAATGCGTAAGTTTAAGGAATTGAAGAAATCGACAAATCAAAAAGCTTATTTTCTAAAATTTTTGTATGGGAAGTAAAAGGCGAGCAGCGAAGGGTGCTTTTTCTAAGAAGTAAAACTGGGATGTTACTGATTTTCCACTCTATTATCCCTTTTTGATATTTGCAGCACCTCCCTGTAACATCTGATTGTCATTGTCACAGATTGCATTAAACATATATATATCTTAATACTAGTTGTTTTTAGTTTGTGTTATTAACAAGTGCACAAAAATAAAAATTTATAAATTCTAAAAGTTATACCCCTTTATACATTGAACTAACAAAAAAAAAAAAAAAAAAAAAAAAAAAAAAAAACGAAAGAGAGAGAAACAGAAGTTCATCCTGGATAGCATTTATGTAACTTTTAAGAAGGCATTTGTCAATATCTTCTTAAAATTTACATAAATGCTGTCTGGGATAAATTTATGTCGTCAAATAATTAAAACGAAAGAACTTTGCCGTCATCCCAATAAAAATGAAAGCTAGCAAATAACAGACAAATATTTAAATATTAAATGGGGCATGGTCTTTTTTGTCTTTACTTGTAGCAAATGGAATATCTTAATTTCTCTACCCTAGATTTTGGGGCTCCACCGAAGAGAGCCTCAGTATGTTTGAGTTAGGTAGAAAAAATATTTTGTCTATACTGGCATCCTGTTATACATAAACGCGCGCGCGAGCGCGCACACACACACATTTAAATATATATATATATATATACTTATGCATCTCTCTTTCTGTATGTTTATGTATGTGTGTAAAAGTGTGTTCTGTAATCGTTAAACCTTTTGAAATAGGGTAAAAAAGTGAATCCTTTCAAGTACATCTCCCCCCCCCCCCAAAAAAAAAAAAAAAAAAAAAAAAAAAAAAAAAATCTGATATACAATATATAAACCTCGTAGCCACATGACTATGTTTTCGAGGTGTTACACTTTAAGTATTATAATTGCAGCAATTGAAACATATACCTTCTTTTACGCTACATAGGTTGTCTTCCTTGACTATAGGCTTTTACATTTTTCGTTTTTTTTAGCGTGTTTTTTTTTTTTTTTTTTTTTTTTTTTTTCTATTAATTGTTACCTTATTACTTTTTTACTATGCATAATACTTTGCTTCAAACTTTTGTAATTTTACCACAAAAATACGCGTTAATAACTTTTATAATGTGCATTATATATGCATAGTAAGGTTATTGCAAAGAAGAGAATTAAAAAGAAGAATTCCCTTTTGTCATAGCAATTTCTAACGTAAAATAACGTGTATATTCGAAATTAACAAAGTTTTGCACAAGATCGAGTAATCAGTACCATTTTCTTAAAATTATATTTTACAATATGTATTAGAAAAATTGAAAAATTGAAAAATAACATTTTATGTAATTGGAACAGTAGGTAATAATTAATAATTGCAGACAGTTGGAACTTTAATTAGACATTTTCATACACTATTCCTAAATTCCGAACTAATACGATATAGTATACAAAATTTAATTACTAGAATATTATATTAATTTTTAATTTTAATAAAATGGTTCCGTTTTTTAATTCAAAGTCAAATTGTTTTTATTAATTTTCACAACTAGCATAAGTCAAAGATTAGGTATTTTAATTCCTTTCTTCATAAATCATCTTCTATAACTGTCGAAGTAATTAGTTTTCCGAAGAGCTTAAACAAAATTAAATACACTGATTAATGACATAATAACGACTTTAGCAAGACATAAGGGAAATATGAATTAACTTCGAAATTATAATGGGTAACATTAAAATGTAAATAAAGCATTGGCTATCACAAATTAGTTATATTTGTTTTGTTTCTAATTATGTGTGGCTTTGTGGGAGTTGTTTCAATGATTAGATTATCATTTTTTAAGATAACACACGAATCTGACAGTCTCATTAAGTAAGAGATAAGTTTGAAATCATAATCTTTTGAATTAATTTTTAATAATACTTTCTCTCAAACTACAGTCATCGGCAAAAGTTTAAGACCAGTAGCCGATTTTCAGTATTTTAACACATTGCATCCTTGTGCTGATTACATGAGACGCATTCTACTGCTATAACAAAATGTGGTCGGTACGTTTATCACCAGTTGTTTACTGGATTTTGTCGTAGACAGTGCTGTTGTGAAATTATTGTAATGGGTAAAAAAACCTTCACTTACTGTTACAGAAAGGACCGAAATATTGACCCTGCATAAAATTGAATTTTCTGAACATCAAATAAGTTCGAGGGTAAATGTGAGCAACACAGCTGTGCATCGGGCTATTAGTAAATTTAAAATTTCGGGAAAATTTGTGGACCTAAAGAAAAGCGTCACTTAAGAAAAACGAGTGCGCGTGATGTTCATGTGATATGAAGAACGGTCGTACGAGATTCAAAAACCTCCTGCAATACGATTAGACATTCTCTGGATGCAAAAGGCACCAACGTCAGTTTGAGTATTGTTTCAAGTCGTTTGGCCAAAGATTTTCGTTTATCATCCCATAAACCTGCAAGGAAACCTTTACTTACTTCAAGTATGAAAAAGATAGTACTGACTTTGGCCAGACAATATCAGAATTGGCGAGTGCAGCAAAGTAGTGTCTTATTTTAGTATGAATCAAGTGTGCAGCTATTTTCTGCACATGCTACAAGTGTTCACCGCCCAAAGAAAAAAAAAATATGATGAGACATATACGACTCAAACTGTGAAACATCCTCCGAGCCAAATGATATGCTATGCAATGTCTATGTCCGGTACTGCTAGTCTCTATTTCGTACCACCTAAAACCAGTATGAACGGAAGGCGGTACCTTAATTTGTTACATGGGAAGGTGAAGCTTCACATACGCGTTCATAAATATTCAATTTTCATGCATAATGCGGATCCGTATCACAGGGCGCAGATTGTCTAGAAGTATCCGAGGTGGTACAGAAAATCAAAGTGCTTGACTGGCCAGGTAACAGCCCAGATCTGAATCCAATTGAGATTATGTGGTGTATTGTGAAAAATAAAATTGCCGAAAAGCAACGATCCACTGCTACGTACCAAGCTGAAGCAATAAAGCAAGCCTGGTGCACAGACACTTCTAAAGCTTTCTGCAAGTTTCTTACTTATAGCATGCCTAAATGGATTGCACAAGTTATTAAAGATAAATTAGTTCCTATAAAATACTGACTTTAATTGGAGTAAATAACCATGTACAGTTTATTTTGTTCGTTTTTGTGTAAAATATGTATGTTATTTTTCAGGAATTCTATAAAATGTGATTTTTCTATGAGTGGTCTTAAACTTTTACAAATAGCTGTACTACGCTATATATTCTCTTTGTAATTGTGCAGCTATATTATTAGGTTGTAGAATATCCGTAATGAGTAAATTTTACTTTGTCTACGTCGTTCGATTTTTCAAACGTTGAAGCTGTTCTAGGTATTTCGTCAGAGTTAGAGATCTCCACCCCCTTTGCAGAGTACTTTCTGGGACGAGAAACGTCTGCCTTTTCATTTCTACCACTACTTCTACATAATAATTAAATTTTAGGCCTCAACATACTAATTTTTATGCATATGATTAAGATTGTGTAACATATATGTGTAATAACGTATAATAACAGGATACGTGGCGTTGGAATATTAAAACCCAAATAAACTGATACGTCAGAAACGCCACAGAAAAATATTTGAGATGCATACAGCTGTTTCTGTAGCCTTAAGCGTACCGTCTTCAGTGCAAAAAGAATTCTGAATCTGGAGAAATGCCAGATTCAGAATTCTTTTTGCACTGAAGACGGTACGCTTAAAGCTACCGAAACAGCTGTTTGCATCTCGAATATTTTTCTTTGACGTTTCTGACGTAGTAGTTTATTCGGGTTTTAACATATATGTATATTGATATTTTAAAGAAATTACACATTAGAAAAGCTTAAAATAAAACATTTATTTCTTTAAATTATTTTTTTTAGATTTTTATCCTGCTTTAATTCTACAGATTATTACTTAAAAATAAACACAAAAAAATATTTGTTGTAAATAAATAGCAGTAAAATTATATACCTTTCTGCTAATCTATCTATCGATATATCTACGTATATAACTGTATCATTTTGTCATATTAGGTTGATTTCTTTAGAAATCGACTTATTAGGAAGCTATCTATTTATATATAACGGAAATTTTGTCATCATGATAACTCCCGAAACAATTGTCCAAATCGAACCAAATTTGGACAGCGAACCTATATTAAATCTATCTTGGATTAGTTCGTTAACAAAGTTGCTCCGCAATTTTGTTTCCAAGTTGCGGCCAGTTAAAATCAGACTGCCACTTCAAAATAACTTTGGAAATGCTGAAATCATTAGAATATTAAGCTTATGCTTTAAATAACTTGGAAAAATTCGCTGGACAACTTGAACAGCCATATTACTTCCAAGTGGCAGCCTTTTAAAAATTTGCTATCACGATATTTTTTGAAATTCTTAATCAGTTCGAACGGTAGACAGCGGACTTATCATTCAATATCTTAAATGGTTTTGTTTGGTATGTTGCTCCGCCTATTTATTTCCAAGTTGTGGCTACTTGAAAGCTGCCACTTGAGATTGCGTTATCACGACCAATTTTGAAATACTCATATTATTCGAACCAAAGTTGAACAGTACACTTATTTTACAAATATCTTCGATTAATTGACTGAGCAATTTTCACCACTATTTTATTTCCAAATGGCGGCTATTTAATTAGTCAACACTATAATTTTTCGAATCCTGAATTAATTTGAACAAAATTTGCAGAATAGTCTAATCTCAGAAATGTATTTCATACGTTTGCTTGCTAACATCAACCACCATCTTGTTTTCAAATGCTCGCCCTTTTGAAAATTTCAAATTCATATAAAAATATGCAGTAGATTCGCGATTATCCAAGACTTAATTAGCCAAGATCTATATTAATCGAGATACACTGAGAAAACCACCTTTCTCTAGAATTAATATGGAGCCATTTTCTAAATACCTTAACAAGAAATATAGATTTCCGAGCTATACGAATAAGGTACGTCAATAAACTCAATAAACGAAATGATCGAGAATTTCTAATGTACACATTTTTAGATGGTGAAACAATACTCTGAATACTCAAAATATTCTGAATCATTTATATTGCGAGAAATTCTCGCTTGATTTTCTAGAATTTGTAATAAACCAATTTTATAGTTGCAGAAACCGGCCTCTTGTAGTCTCATTTATTTGCAGAGTTTTTTTAATAAATTTGCCCTCGAGAATATAGGCAAGCGCTCTAGAATTTTAATAGGGGCTTCTAGAACTCGCTTTTGAAGGGGACTAGAATTTATAAGGATGACAGGGAACTATTTTTATAGAACCACAATTTAGATTCTAGATGTCAGTTACAGAATTTTGTCTCAGTGTAGTCTCGAAGAGCCCACGTCCCTGAGGAATCGTGGGTTTTGACAAATGGCGTTGATAAATTTGACAAATTTTACTACAGAGACCAGCTCTCACAGAGTTAATACAATTTTACGCTTATTTTACCACACGTATTTTAAAACAATATATATATATATATTTTATATAATTATTTTTATATATAATTTATATAATTTATATAATATTTATATATAATTAATTAATTTTTATATAATATTAATTTATTATTATTATAATTAATTTATTATAATTTTTATATTAATTATTATATAATATTTATATATTATTTTTTATATAATTTATATAATTATATATATTATATATATATATATATATATATATATTATTGAAGATTGTGGTGACAATATAATGACGTTAGTAAAATTTTAGAAACACTATAAATCATATATGTATGTATTGTGTTCCATTTTTAACTCAGTACATTTAAATATGTAGTATACGTATTATTATACTTCATAGATTAAGTTTTTATCCATTTTAAACTTTGCCATACGTGTTATCCGAGTTTACGATTATCCGAGGTACTCTCGGTCCACATTACCTAGGATAAGAGTGGCTGTACTGTATTTATAAATCGATTTTCTTAACACTACATATGTACATATCCATATTAATATTTCCACTAAGGCCATTAATAAATTGCCGCCGCCATTTTATTTCAAAATGGCGGCCACTCGATAAGAGAAAAGATAAGAAAAAAATCAGCCTATCCTTCCGAATGAGCCGGAAGGTATTGTTTATATTTAGTACAATCTCAGATATCTAAATAAATGTATTTCATTAAAATTATAAATAATCGCAATTATAATAAGTATTTTCATAAACGAAATTATTTAAAACTCATAACATTTTTCACCGTTTTATTTGTTTATTGCTTTACCTTTATTTATTTATTTATTTATTTATTTACTTTTCACATAAAGATTATTGCTTGTAAAATAATAAAATGAATAAAAATAAATTTTAATGAGATATAATATTTAATAACATATTTCGGTAATTATCATGGTTCAATTTTCCTGACATTCAATGGTTCATAGTTTCTAATATTTTACGATTGTACCCAAACCAATGATGCTTGCTAAATTTTACAACTTCTCTTGCTAGTTAAAAAAAAAAAAAAAAAAAAAAAAAACGCAATTTTTGTCCATAACTGCTATTTTACTAGGTAAGGAACAATTGAATCGTCGAAACGGTTTGATACGATTTATCGAATGAAACTATTTATACGAAATGAAAAATTAATCGAAATTCATTAGAAGATTTAAGAAGATTTTCACATGTAATATCATGAAAGATAAGAAGATTTTTTCATGTACAGACGGCAGCAAAATTATCGAATCGCCAGCAATAATTCCTATTTAAAAGATGCTCTGTTAATGTTTTCGCGTTAAGGAAACTTTTCTCGAGTCCTAATGTTAGTCTTATGCTGTTTATAAAAAAGTTAAGTTGATGATAAAAATTAGCGATCAAACTATAAAACAATATATATGAAAAATGTGAATATGTGCTTCAATAATTTGCTGCCGACTGTAGGTACATATGGTATATAAAGATTTTATTATTAGTCCCAGTTAAATATTTTTAAAATACTAAAAAATCGTATATATTAATTTGATGTTCGCAAAATTTCATTTTTAGTAATCGTCTTGCTAGTACACTATATTCTATAAGTAATTAAGTATTTGAAATCAAACAAATGACATACGAAACGAACACTTAACATATCTAACAAATATAAGATTGAGAGACTGAGAGTTTTACATTAATGCATTTTTTTTCTTGCTAATTATGTATTAATAAAGAAATAAACATTGAATTTACAATGTAGTAAAATCACGATTTAAAATATAACGATAAAAATTATTACTTTTTATAAACGAAAGTTCTATTACCCTTAATAACGTGAGTTGTACATTTTTTTTTCTTTCACGAAAATACAAAAACCTCAAATCATACAACTAAAGGAAAGAAAAAAATAATGTTAATATTAAACGGGGCAGTGAACGCTTATTTTGGTTTGAGAAACACTATTTCTTTTAGAATAAGTTGGCAGAGTATTTAATATATAAAATGTATTTTAAACAGATTCAAACTTTATGTCATTTTTTCAAGAATTTGAAAAAGAAAACTTTGTGAATTATCTTCTTTATTACCAGTCACTTTTTTTTTTTTTTTTTTTTTTTTTTTTTTTTTTTTGCACTACTTTTTCTGTAGAGTAATTTACTTTAAGATATAATTATGATTAAAAAAAAAATCGATAATAATAATATGGAAAATTCAATTGTTGGCAATTATGAAATTGCATGAATTCTATATTACATGCATCAATACTATTAAAAACATAATTAATTGAAATAATTGAAATGAGTATTTTATTATTATTATTATTCAAAATTTTTTTAATAAAACATTCATTATTTTTTGTTTAAAGTTTTATCATTAAACACCATTAGTTTTTTAATACTAAACGAAAAATATAAACAACGCAGATTCTTCTTGTTTATTCGTTATTCTTAAACTTATGTAAAACATATTGTTAAAACTACTTGAAGGAATTAAATTTCCAATAAGGCGAAATTAAAAAAAGCTTTTCCGCTTTCTACAAAATTCTGTAAAACTCATTATGGTAATCAATTTATATCTCACAACCCAGGTTTAAAATTTTACTTTAAAGAGAATTGTTAAACCTCACTGATCTTACATTAATAACGCTTTTTAAAAATCGTAATTTGTTTGTAAAAGCTTGAACTTTTTTTATCCTGTGTTTGTAATTCAAAAGGAACATATGAAAACCTCATTTGGCTTTTGAAAAGTACTGCGTAGACATGATTGATGGCTTTAAAAGCTTAAGGAAAGGCACAAGATGATTTTACGAAAAGATTATTATACTTGTTATGGAAAACGTTAATATATATATATATATATATATATATATATGCGTTAAAGCATAGCAATGTGCTTTAGAGCGAAATATATTTGCAGTGTAATTGTCCTCTAAAATAATAATAAATATTGCATTCTTTTTTTTTATAATTATCGCTTAGATTTTTTTTAAATACTATTAATGAAGCAATGTCAAACATAACAATAGTAATAATGCTTAAAATGTTTTTCTGTATTCATTAAATTAACTGTATTTAGAATAAAAGTGTAAGTTATTTTTTATTAAAAATGTTTTTTTATAATGATAAGGAAAATAATCTGGTGTGTCACTCACACGACTTTCTCTTATCCTGAAATTTAATACTATAAATACAGGTTGCAGATTAATAGGTAAGATAACGAGTACTGTTATGTAAACCTGTGTTAAACAATTCATATTAGGTTTCTGAAGAGTTTTATATGATAATTAGTTCTGTGTGAGGGGGGCTACCGCCCCCCTCAACCCCCCGTTTCATTAATGTACCTACATTTATATAGAATTTAATTCGGTTATTAAAAAAAATTTCTCTTTTTTAAAAATAATTTATTAAAATTATTATTTAAAAAAATTATCTTTTATGATAAGGCAGACAATTTCCATATTAGAGAAGTAGTTTAACACCAAATATCCAAAAAAAAGTCCATTTTATTCTCAATATTAAGAAAAAAAAAAAAAAAAAGTACGATGTTTTTTTCAAAGTTTTTTTTTTTCGTTAAAAGTAAAAAAAATCGATAACTTTGTTTTAAATTATCGCAGATCGATGGTTCAACCATTCGTTTTAAAGGTATTTTCGAGCTCTTTTGAAAGATACCCATCATGAAAATTTACTCCCCTCGCGGAGGGACTTCCCCCCCAGGGTGGAGGCGAGGCTCCTACATACACAAAACTTTTTTCCCAGTTAACTGTCTCTATTACAAAAAATATATATATTTGTTTCATTTGGTTGAGTGCAGTCTATAGACGTTAATCTCTACTTACCTGCAATTTCCCCCATAGACGTAATGTATTAGAATTTTCTTGATTGTCCCTGTACACGAACCATTTGCTTGATCTTAACGAAAAGCTTACTGTAGCATCCCTATATGATACACATTTAGAATACCGAGTTTGAACTGTCTACCATAATTTGTTTTTGAGATATGCTGATAACAGACAGACACACACACAGATACACACACACAGACACACACACAGACACACACACACACAGACACACACACACACACAGACACACACACACACAGACACACACACACACACAGACACACACACACACACACACA
This sequence comes from Salticus scenicus, assembly GCA_963930645.1. NCBI lineage: Eukaryota > Metazoa > Arthropoda > Arachnida > Araneae > Salticidae > Salticus > Salticus scenicus. The sequence continues at coordinate 22,232,583 of OZ005654.1, forward strand.
CAGACCATTTGCTAAAAACATGATTTTCGTATTTAGGGGACCTCAAAACGTGTAAATATAACAAAATCTCGCGTTCGAAAATTTGAGCCAAAAACAATACTTTCTCTACCTTATGGGTAAGAGAAAGTAAAAAAAGGTATTTTTTTATTATGTAAGGCAATATGTAATGTTTTATTATGTAAGTATTAAAGGTATTATGCTTTTATGCTTTAAATTCTATGATTGAATGATGAATTTATGATTGAATTAATGATTTAAATTATATGCTTTTATTACTTATGATTTAAATGATTTAAATTCATTATTCCCTCATTATAAATAAATTATGTGTAAGAACAAATTGTAAAGTAATAAATAAGAAACAAGGACAAAACTTTATGAATTTCACATAGATTATAGGTAATTTTCAACTGTGTTAAATTTTGTTTGCATTGTTTAAATTTTAATGTATTACTCTTCCACAGTAACACCTTTAAAATATGTTTAATTAGAAAGGAAGAAAACTCAAAAAAATATTTCTGAATATTTTTTCTTTATCTTAAAAATAATCATTATACAAGACTTTGTTTTGTATCACTCATGCTGTGACTGCCTTTATACTACATTATTACTTTTTATTGTATTTTATTTATTTATTATTTTTCTTGTTTTTAGCTATTTAGTCAAAAATCTCACAGAAGTATACATATTTTTTTTTCTAAATAGGAAGAAGCATAGATGTTCTTTTTATCGTCTAAGATTTGCATATTGACAATTTCATTTTATCTCAAATGTTCAAAATGTACATTAAATTTATTTTAAACTTATAATTCAAAGTTAAATAACTAGCGTTGTAGGACCCTGTAATTCTATCAGCCACGCTAATTACACCTTATTCACAGGAGAAAAATGTTTTGTGCATCTTAAAAATATATATCAATGTTTTTATGATGTGTGTAGTTTAAAGATAGTAAAATATGTCCCATAGATCGTAATGCATCTGGAATATTTTGTGAGTCAATGCAACGAAAACCATTTGATCTCTTTGTATAATTTTCAATAGAGATCATAATATATTGAAATCTAAAATCATATAATAATTTCAAAGCCTTTTACATGTATTAGCATAAGACTAAATATATTAAATGTCCCCAGGCAGTCAGATGGATAAACCTACAGAAGTAAAATTTAAAGTCATGGTAACTCTTAAATATTGTGAAAAAGCATTAAAATCGCCTAATACAAACGGAAATGATAATTTTCGTGTATAGATCGCAACGTCGTTTAGTGTTTTTGTGTGACCATGCAAAGCTTTATGTTAAGCATACCATATTTCGTAGAATTCTGAGTTTTACAGTAAAAATGTAATTTAATTATGATTCATAAAAATTCCTCTGACAGAACACAATGCACTATTTTTTTTTAAACCTTGAAAACAAATTGTGAAAAAATTACACAAGTTAAAGTTTGTAAAGATAGGTAGACTGACAAACTAAAATATTAAATGCTTCTGAACTTTATTAGAAATTGTAAAAAAGAAAAGAAAGGAATATATATATATATATATATATATATATATATATATATATATATATATATATATATATATAAATGTGAACAATATTCTTCAATAGACTTGATCATACATTTTATGTTAAATGCATATCAGGGAATAACAAATATATTCTTATACTTACATAACTTGAATTCCTTTAATAGGGAATAAGCATTTTATTTCTTTAAAAAAAATAATTTTATTTCTGTATATATATATATATATATAATGTTTATTAGCGGTAAAGAAATTTTATATTTCCTGTAAAATACTCCTTTTTATACATATTTCTAATTATTAACTTTTATCGTTCAGTCAATATTTTCTTTTAAATATTGTTCAATTAATTTCACAAATCGCAACTTTTGTTTCAGTTCAAAATAATGGCAAAACACTTCTCCGGGTGAAAATTTAGAGACATGTGCATCATCGATGAAGCAAGGTGCATTTCCGCCTACTAAGAAATTTAAAGTTAATTCTGCATTTGGATTTTTGTAAAACATCATTTTTATTTATTTATTTATTTATTTTAGATCAAAGTGGCGCTACTATCTAACAAACTCAGAGAAGCAGCAAAAAAAAAAAAAAAAAAAATAAAATAAAATAAAATAAAATACGGAAAAATATTTAAAATTATTCCTTAATGATGTTAAATACTGGAAACGGGTTTGTTGGAGCGCGAAGCAAATGAACGTTAAATGCTTAATTGGGAAACGAAATTATACCACACCCCTACTATACACACACTAATATGTTATATACAAACTATTTTTTAGCAAGATTTACAACAGATTTTTTTTTAATGACAATTTAGATATTCCCCGTAAGTTGAAATTGTCTAGGGTGATTCTTTGCAATAAGAAAAAAGAAAGAGAAAAAAAAAAGTTTTACAATTTTCTTACATGGTATCTTATACTATTAAGTGAGCAATATTTGTATAATACATGTATATTTCAATGTTCTCGAAAACGGTATCTCGGACAGTCACGTGATTTAACACAAAGGTGCCCTCCTAAGGGTCATTATGCACATCGAAGTCAGATTTTCGAATTTTTGAATAATCTTCTTTTAATTAATAAAAACTAGTATAACGCCCAGTGGTCGAAACTCGACCTTTTTTTTTTTTTTTTTTTTTTTTTTTTTTTTTTGCAAAGCGAGGCAAAGCAAAGTTATTGCCTTGTCCTAAACGGAATGCAATTGCAACACAGCTGCGGCAATTGTTTGCCGATATTCACTCTAACTGAATCAGCAGAGTTTTACTTAATATAACTATTTCTCTCTGTAGATGTTAGCCTTTCCTGAAATGAGAGAAAATCGCAACGTGAAAACGCCCCTTGTTGTGTGATACAGCCCAGAAGCTAATAAGTACCATGTCAAACCAAGGCCCAACCAAGTATCAAATTTTGTTAAACTAATTCGATTTGTTCATAAAGTACAGTGTTTGAACAAAAAAAAAAAAAAAAAAAAAAAAGATATTTTTCAAAAATGGTCGAATTGAGTTCGGGAAATTTCAAAACGTGTAACTTTATCGAAAACCGAAAATCTAAAACTTTTCTGAATCTTATACTTTCTACTTATATATGCAGAGGAAATAATAATAAATCCACTTAAAAAAAATAAAAATAAGTAGTCAATTTCACTTAATTAAAATGCAAGGAAATCTCAAAACTTGTAAATTCATCGAAAACCGGAAATCAAAAGTTTTTATGTATCTTCTACTTGCTTCTTCTTCCCACAAAAGCTAGCAATTAAAACACTTTTTTGTAAAAATAAGTAGGCAATTTCAGTTAATTGAAACGTAAAGAAAGCTCAAAACATGTAAATTCAGCAAAAAACGGAAATCAAAAATTTCCGTATCGTCTACTTATACATGCAGCAGTTAGTAACAAATCCATTTTCCTTTTATTTAGTATATTAGTTGAATATTTATTGTTTAAATATCACCCTTTGAAATGAAATGTTTATGTTTACATTCGAAACTGAAAGTATGCCATTTTTATTTCTGGAGTTTTGTGATTTTAAATTAAAATTTTATCAATTTTACAGAAAAAATAACTCAATCAAACACATGTAGACAGTAACTTATATATAACTATACCCAAATATCGCAATTAAAATCGGCAGCTAATTTCCGTTATTTTTTAATAATTTTTTACAAAAAATCCAATGAACTATTAACATAGAAAATCTTTGTCATGGCTCCATGGACAGACAATGACGTCATCAATTCGCTTGCGTATAGTGATGCCACATTATACAAATTACTGTGTCAATGGTTTTATTTGAGCTTTATGAAATTGCCAGATTTAACAACTTTCTACTTTTAGGTATTTTTTAATGTAAAGGAATACTTGTATAAAAGGGAAGAATGGGGGAAAATGCATTAAAAATAAATGTATTTTTAAATACCTCCTTGACATCGTAAGAAAATAATATTTGTATTCGCACCTTCCGGCTAACCATACCTTTCGAATGATACCATTTTTAACCCTCTACTCCCATAATTAATATGTTAAATAGGGACTATAAATTTTATGCCTGCCTATTAATATATAGATATGAAAATAAAACTTCCCATTTCTATAATGACGCAAATGGAGAATCTTAGGAGAAATTTGATTGGTTTAATTGATTTTCAATTATTTGAATGTATTTTATATTGAACTACAGCTACATTATGAGGAATTACAAGAGATTTGATTGGTTTATTTGATTTTAATTGGTTTAAGTGTATTTTCCGTTGAACTAGAGCTACGTTATGAGAAATTACGAAAGAATTGATTGGTTTATTTGATTTTCAGAGATTTGAGCGTATTTTACGTTGAACTAGAGCTAAGTTTTGTGGAATTACAAGAGATTTGTTTGGTTTATTTGATTTTCACTTATTTGAGTGTATTTTACATTGAACTAGAGCTACGTTTTGAGGAATTAACAGATATTTGACTGGTTTATTTGATTTTCCTTGGTTTGAGTGTATTTTACGTTGAACTACAGCTACGTTATGAGGATGAGAAATTACGAGAGATTTAAATGGTTTATTTGATTTTCATTGATTTGAAGTAGGGTATCCAGTGATTTTTTTTTTTTTTTTTTTTTTTAACATGCTTTACAGTGATTGCTGCGAAAACCAGTTTGGTACGTTTTAAGATTCATGCACAACGGTATAGGGATGTCCAGTGTTTTTTTTTTTTTTTTTTTTTTGGTTTTAACGTGCGTGATAGTGATTTTCGCGGAACCGAATTTCATGCGTTTTCAGATTCATGCACAGCGAGGTGTGGGTGTTCAGAGATGTTTTTTTGGTTTTAACATGCGTGATAGTGATTGCCGCGGAACCGAGTTTCGTGCGTTTTCAGATTCATCTACAACGAGGTAGGGGTGTCCAGTGGTGTTTTATTTTTTTTTGGTTTTAACATGAGTGGTAGTGATTGCAGCGGAACCGAATATTGTGTGTTCTGAGATTCATGCACAGCGTGGTAGGGCTGTCCAGTGATTTTTTTTTTTTTTTTTTTGGGGGGGGGGGGGGGGGGGTCAAGTGCGTGAAGCATACATAACTGCGTTATAGTGATCGCTGCGAAAGTGACTTACGTGCGTTCTCTGATTCGACCATTCATCCAATAGTGACTGTTACTGTACGTGTTTTAACTATTTCCAGAATATTCGAAGAATTAACATTTCTATTTGACTGTTTTCGAGAATATTCGTTTTAATAATAGTTATTTTGCACAGATTCGAGAAGTTCAAAAAATGTTTGATATTGTCAAGGAGATCCCATACTAAAACTGTGAAGAAAATAGTCGCCAATAGAAGTATATTTATTCTGCTCTTAACTTAAATCAGTATTTTGCGTTGCTGTTTTGATTTCATAACTCGCACGTACATTGTTCGCCTGATGAAGGGCCGTGCCTTCTTTTAATCGGAAGCAATAGTTACGAGTTATTGCCTTTTATAGTGTTTTTTCAACGTTTTGTGCTTATTATCTTTAAATCCAGTTTCGTGCTGCATTTTTATAATAAATGTTTGAGACTTAAAATTATACGTATACGCTCAGTTTGTTAATTATTTTATTATTTTTATTTTTATTTTCATTTGCAATATGTTATATATACTAAATAATTATTTTAAAATTTCTGTGTTATTTCATTTGGGAAACATGTAATTTTCAGCTTTAAAATAATGCTTTTTCTTAGAATTTATGGCATGAAAACTCGAAACAAAATGCATGATTAATTAGCGAACCAAAAATTGTTAATGGTTTTGGAAATGTATCTAGATTCTTCCTTAATTTAACAAATGGATAATTTTAAATTCATTTGTTTAATAAGATATCTCTAGAAGTAAACGTAATGTTTGTATTGAACCATGATAAATTTCTTCTAACATTGATGCTCTAAGTAAATTTCGATCGGATAATTAATGATTCAGAACTTTGAGCTTAAAATAATGGAATACATTAACGGTATTTTCAACCAAAACGATATTAGATTTGTCCAATTAAAACAGAATTTGGCATATTTTAACATTTCTAAATTATTTAATAAATAATATTGCGTGCATAAACTTTATTATATTTTTAAAATATAGCTTTAAAAATAATAATGTTTCATTTATAAAAAAATATTTTTAAAGCAATTGATTTTCGCCTAATTACCCCCAGAATATTGTACTTTTAAACCTTTATGTTGTTTACTAAAGACTAAAATATTGTTCGTTGTAAATTGCATATTATATCGGAATAAATAACCTTAAACAATCCAATAACTCATAACTATAACAAATAATTAAAGCTTTGAAAAAACAATATATTTTTATTAAATAATGTTTTTTTTTTTTTTTTTTTTTTTTAATACAGACAACTAAATTTTACCTTTTTTATTAAATCCAGATTATAATACACCTAAACTGCAAAATTACTCTAAATTTACATTTTAATGGATTGCAATACGCTATAGTACTGAAAAATAATTGCTTAAAAAGATCTAAAAAAAAAAAAAAAAAATCAAGGTTTTTAAGTATGTTTGCTGAACTTTTGAATCCAAACAGGATCCCCGATTTGTCCAATCGCTTAACTTTTTCTCTGAATACCACGCCCACCCGTAACTTTCCTACTTTTTGCTAATTTTACGGTCATGATATTTATTTAGAGAGTAGAAAATGATTACTTGAATATGTAAACTAATATACATATATATATATATATATGCATAATTCATAATAAATATTAATAACAGTAAATCATATAATAAAATAAAATATACGTATTTTTTTTTTTTTTTTTCCAGGGAACAATCTAGCTCCTAAATGTCCCCACTTTCATATTTTAGAACATTTGACCTCTATAGAACCACAGAATAAAATAATCCTCCCTCCTACGCGCACCCAAATCAAATTTATGGCCAAAACGTTATCGAACTCTGATTAAAAAAAAAAAAAAAGAGAGAGAGAGAGAGAGAGGGAAAAAAACAAAATAGTGGTGATTGGGCAAAATAAGGGTCATATTCGCATTCGGGGGATCATTTTATATAAGAGTTTGCAGAGATGATGTTATGGCCGATTTTCATGGAGAGCTGTGTCACTTGTCAACATCTGAATATAAATCATTTCTTCAAATTATATTCACAAAAGAAATTCTTTGTATTTCTATGATTATGGAACATAAAATATTAATATATAATTAGAAAAAAAATTAAAGTATTTTTACTAGTCTAAAGTAAAAATTTCGAAAGTTACATACACAATGTACTAAAAGATGAAATACTATTAAACTTACCTACTATTTTAGAGTAAAATACATTTCTGAAATAAATTAGAAGTATAGGAAGCATTCATTTTTTCACTTAGGTTTGTTAAAACATCAAATACTTAAGGATAAGTTAAAGTATAAATTATAACTAAGAAAATAACTTAAAAATATAGTTTTTTTTTTTTTTTTTTTTTTTTTTTTTTACTTGCAGGATTGGAGTAACACCCATTTGCTGGGTTTTCGAGGTTATTATTATTATTATTATTATTATTACTTTTTTTATGTACAACTTTGAGAAATGAAATACTTCAAAATTAACAGTAGTAATTTACAATATCATGAGCATAAGTATCGAATATTATTCAAATAATTATTATTAAATACTTAAAAATTATTATCAAATCATTATCAAAGAATTTCTATTATACTTTTATTTCCAGTAATTGAAATTCTGCTATACTCGAATTGAATAAAAGCACCCAACATTCGGCGCACCCAGAAAAGTGCTATATTTGGTTATGGTTAATTAAATCCAAAATTTCCTACAAGTAACACAGTATTTTTAATAGCTGTTATTTATTACGTAACATACGTTGTAAAAAAATATTTTTTAATAATGGGAAATTTATACATTAATTTTACGGGAAATTACCATTTTCCATTTTTATGTATAAATTTCGTATATTGATGTAACGCTCCATGGGATTATTCATGGGATTTTCCCTGTATGTTTACGGGAAAGTCATTTAATAAAATAAATAAATAAATAAAATGAAATATCTTTACGGAATTTTCTTGCCAAGATAAGCCCATAATTTCAAAGGAATTTCTTTTACAATGAAAATATAGATCAAATACCTTACAGAAAAATTTCTTATAAAGATATATCAACTATTTAGTTCAAACTCATAGAATTTTTAGAAATTTCTTAGAAAATTTGAAATACCAATGTTTAGAAACACCTGGTCTCATTTTTTTTTTTTTTTTTTTTTTTTTTGTTATAATGCATATTCATTATTGAATGGAAATTATTTTTAAAAATTAATAACAAAGTTGCCATTTATTTCGATCACTTAACGCCTAATTAGTATTTATATGTATACTTAAAATGGGCGTATAAATATATATATTAATAAATACAATATTTCAAAATTCAAAATTTCATTACTCTTTTTAATTAAGTTTTCGATATTCCAGCCTAAAGATTCCTTTTTACACGGATATATTACCTTGCGAATATTTTGTTTTAAAATAAGAAGTGCATATATGCCTATTCTGTTTTTTTTTTTTTTTTTTTTTTTTTATATGTAAGGTTTATAAAAAAAAAAGAAAAAGGATAAGTTTATCCTAATAATTGAGAATCAGAAAGTAATAATAATAATAATAAAGAGAAAAAATCTGGAGTGACTCCACTCGACTTTCCGAACATTGAGTAATTAACAGTTTTGTAGATAAAGTAAAGAAAGAGTAGTTGTTAAACAAACAAAAGAGAGAAAACCATAATAGAGTGTTTGAGTATTTTTCTCCATCTATTACACGTTGTTTTATTTAACGCTACTGAACTTTGAGCCCATAGATCATAATGACAAAGAAATTTTCGTTGTGTCCCTGTAAAAACATATAAATGTTAGATTCACCAAAATGCTTATAGTTAGTGCAACAGTGATTTATAATACTCATATAAATTTTCAGCTGAATTCAAAAAGGCGTTTAGATGCTATCGTACTTTTAAAAATTTAGTCCCATAGACCATAATGATAAAGAATTTTTCTTTGTGTCCCTGTAAAAAAACTGTAAGTGCTAGATTCACCAAAATCTATACAGTTAATTCAACTGTGATCTATAACATGTGTAAAATTTTTTTGCTCGGATTAATAAGGCGTTTAGACACTATCACATTTTTAAAAATTTGGCCCCATAGGCATAATGATAAAGAATTTTTCTTTGTGTCCCTGTAAAAAAAACTATAAGTGCTAGATTCTCCAAAATCTATACAGATTGAGTATTTGTGATCTATAATATGTGTATAAAATTTTTGCTCAATTGAATAAGGCGTTTAGATGCTATCGCACTTTTAAGATTTTGCTCCCATAGGCCATAATGATAAAGAATTTTTCTTTGTGTCCCTGTAAAAAAACTATAAGTGCTAGATTCACCAAAATCTATAGGGTTCGTACTATGGTGACTTACAATATGCGTACCAACTTTCAGGTTAATCGAACGAAGCGTTTAGACGCTAGCGTGTTCACCCACAGGCATACACACATACACACATACACACATACACACACACATACATACATCATCGTAAAAATAGTGAAAACGGACTCAGGGGACCTCAAAACGTATAGAAACATAAAAATCTCGAATTCGGATTTTTGACATGATTACAATACTTTCCTTACTATAGTGTTCGGAAAGTAAAAAGAAAAATAAGTGATTTTTTTTTTTTTTTTTTTTTTTTTAACTAAAGAAAAACATTTAAAATTTTGAGTCTAAGTTTTTTTTCTTTGAAACTTGCGTAAGTATACGACCCTTTATACGAAGGGATACGACCCTTTATAAAGACCACCACAAGGTACCCTCGGGAAGTCGATCGTCCTTAAGCCCAAAGCACCAAAACATAAAATAAATAAAATAAATAATTAAAAAATAGCTTTGCTATATACATATACTCAAAGCCACAGCTGCCAAGTTTTTTAATTTATTCCAGAATGTTGTTAATCCCGCCTTTTTTTCTTGTTGAAAAAAATATATATTATATATAAAACAGGAACTAAAGTAGAAAATATAGTGACTTTTTGAAATAAAAATATTTAAATTCAACAAGTGTAGAATACTGCAATTTCTTAAAATATATCTAATTTAGACAAAAATTTCAGATAAAATAAATACAGAAAATAAACATCCCTAACATTTACAAATATTAAATGAAATTAAATATGCATACACACACACACATATATATATACAGTCGGTAACAAAAGTCTCCAAACACTAGCAAAAATTCCTATATAGAAAAAATTCACTTAATACAGTTTTGTTATATAAATCCTTGTCGAAGCCTCTTCTTAGCCAGTCTAAAAACAGGATACGACAAGGATTTATTTAACAAAACTGTATTAAGTGTAAATTTTTTATATAGGAATTTTTGCTAGTGTTCGGAGACTTTTGTTACCGACTGTACACACACACATATATATATATATATATATATATATATATATATATATTGAATATATATATATTCAATAAGTCAAAATACTCCATAATTATTTAAGCAAAATATTTTACTTAAAGTATGAACTAAGTCGGAAAATATGTCGACTTTTTAAAAAAATAAAATACCTGAATTCAACAAATGTAATATAGTATAACATCCTAAAATTTCTTCTTCTCAGACATATGTTTTTAGGTTTCACAACTTCCTTTAACTTCAACATCGAACATTTTAAAATTTGATAAAACACCCACTTCAAATCCTGAGAAATTCGTTTAGTAGCAATGTTTGAACAAAAGATTAACATTGAGATAAAAGTTAAATATTGTCTTTTGTATTCTCTGCAGTTTTAAAATTAAGAGAGCAAGAATATAAAGTTTGAATTTTTCCGGAATATAACTGGATTCAAAGAATTAATACATTATTTGTTCTGGTAATACTTCAGTTGTTTAATTATAAAAATATTTACCTACAAAGGTTAGTACATTATTAATATATTTATTAATATATTACATTATTAATGTATCTTTCAACATTTTTTTTTCTTTTTTAAATTTTAAAATATTTCGCAAAAGCGAATTTAATTAGTCTTTAAAAGAATATGCCTACATATACATATATGCAGTAGTACCTCCAAATAAGGGACACACAAAGGACCGGATATTTTGTCCCCTAAATAGATGTGTCCCTTTTTCAGAGGTATGAATATTAGCATACATGGTACATAATAAGTACAAATGTTTGAATCCATACCACTGTATGGTGTTTATTCAAAGTCTTGTACTGTGGTGCTTTTTTATAACATAGTAGATAAGTCAAACTGTCTTTAAGAAATTTAATTTAATAAGAAATACAGGTAACATCAAACTTTAAAGGATCAGAGTGCAGTGTCACATAGAACCCATTTTCAATCCAGATTTTTAAGTTTTTCTTAGAGAATGCATAAAACTCTCAATTAATGAAATAACTAAAATTATGAAATAAACTCAGATTTTTTAATTTAAATTTTCTTTTTTTTTTTTTTTTTTTTTTTAGTAGTATTTCTTTTTTTTTTTTTTTTTTTTTTTGTCTTTTAATAAGCATGTA